>CATIWR010173901.1:0-24039 GCA_949677035.1 Omphalea diandra
TAACATCTTATAGATACACAAGACTATGTCATATGACAATGCATAATAGTGAAAAAGTCATGCCATGTTCATATGTATGTCTCTATGGAACCTATCCCTACTTTGATACCAAAAACTGTAATGACCATTTTCATTTACAAATCATGGCATTCATGTCCAAAAATACATATGCATAAAGTTTGATTCATCATACATACACAATCTAACATGTATTTAATGTACATATATGTTAACTAATGTTAAAGGCTAGTGACAATAAATAGATTCCTATATACATATATGTACATCACACAATGAGGGAGAGAGTTGGAATTCAGTTGATGACCTATGTTCCATGTGTCTATATGCAAAACTCTATGTACCAAAGTATCCAGACCTTATACTTTAGTATCTGAAAACATAATTATGATTTGGTGAGTCGCAACTCAATGAATAGAAACAATAATCAGATTCTTATGGTACAACCAATAATCAAATGTCATCAAAATACATTACAAGTATAAGAATTGACTTTGCAAGTGCAAATGTAATAGATTGATTTTTATCGTGACCTTGCAAGGTGAAGACAATTCTTGGGAATTCATGTGATTCAAGTGACATTTGATTTTGATGGCTAGCATATAACAAGTGAATCATTTGATCAATAACATGTGCCAATAGGACATATTGGTCCCTTTTCCAAGTGATTTGCAAGTGTTTGACAAGCCGGTCACAAATCCTTTTAGTTCCATATGTAAGTGTTCATTCACAATGGTATACCAAGTAATCATTAAGAGCATATAATTCTCACTTGACTTGTATTTACAAGTAAAATGTAACAATTCAATCACATATATTTGTAAGTAAACATTATCTTATTATAAACACACATACACATTAGAATCTAATTATGGTTTTTATTCACCATTTGATGTGACCAACCTTTATGATAGGTTTGTTTTTCCCTCTAAGGCTTCCTTAAAAAGTTGAGATCCTAACATTTGATACATACATGGTTATAAGTATGTCAAAATGATTATGAATGCTTGGTATGAAATGAGGGCATGATCCATGCAAGTAGGCCTAGTGTTTATGCATATTTTCCTTATTTGGCAGCCTAAACTTGTTACACTCTCACAATAATAACTTCAGATATACTTATCCAAATGACTTGATTATTTTCTTCAAATAAACTAGACATATTACAATACAACATAGCCAAATTTTAGGTTAATATAAGACAAAAAATGCGGTGAATTTTTAAATTTTACCTTGTTTCAATGTCATCTCAGACTGAGTAGGTCTTACAGTCTTAGATACATCTCAAATTGTTTAAATTAAATTGCAAAATTGATTTACCAGAAGTTACAAAACACATAAAGGAACATTTTTCATGTTTAACTCATTGTCTAATTCAGTATATAAAATTACCGAAACAAATGACCATTCTCACGATGAGCAGGTTTTCAACATGTTGACAATCAGTCATGATGAAGGGGCAATATATCATCAACCATGCTAAATTTGGCAAAAATATTTGTCAGGAGTATAGATCAGACATAAACATACAACTGTCAATTTTGGTTCATCATCAAATTATGATTCTATGACCATTGAATTCTTGGAAAATAGAATTAAAAGACTATTGAGGTTACATTCAGCACACGGTCAGTCACAATCAATGAGCCATATTTCTTTCCACACAAAAAAATTAAGCAAAAAATTATTTATAGGTATTTAGAGGTGAATATAACCCTACAAATTTCATGTTTTACACTTTGTCTAACTCAAAACATAAGGTCATTAAAAATATATGAAAACAACCATACTGAGGAGATTTCAGTTGGTTGTGAACTAGCCCTAATGAAGGATCCATATCTCATCACACATACCAAATTAAGCAAAACTATTTTACATGAATTTAGGTGGGGTATAAAGCTACAACTTTTATATTTTACACTTTCCATAATTCCTCTTCTAGTATTATGAAATCATGGGTGCAAAATATGCTCTAACACTAAAAATAACACAATCAACTTTTATTTTTTTTTTAGCGTCAACCTTTATATATGAGCTCTATCTCAAATTACTCCATAATTATTCCTAATTATGTATTTTTAATGTGTTATGAGGGAGGAATTTCATATGGGAACAAGATAAAATCACTTACCCCCTTTGCCAAAACTAGAAAAGCTTAGGATTTCATTTAAGCTAGCTCATTCTTCTCCCTCTTCTTCTTCCTCCTTTCTTTCTTTCTATTTTTTGCACTCCCTTATGTATTTGGCTCTCTAATATGATCCTAAAAGATGATAAATTTAATTTGTATACCTACTCTAATAACACAAAAACATGGTGGTTCACTACCATTGGTTAGAATTTCAATATTCCTCTTTTATTCCCTTTTCTTCATTTTTTCATCACCTCCATCAATTTGCTAATCCATATATACTCCTTATACTTTTAAATAAGCTCTAAAACATCATTATTTATGATACTATATCATGCACACAACATAAGATAATTTTCACTGCAACTATACAAACATTACATTTATGTTCAAGTGTCCCAAATGCAATAGTGCAGGTGTTATCATCGTGCTCATCCAATTGACATAAATAATCATTTATCCATTGCATATGTTCATATGGGATTTCAAATCATTTTATACAATGAATATGTTCATGTAAGAATTCTAATGAATATGGATAGGGATTTACACCTTAGGCTGTATAAACTACTATGAAACCCTAATTCCAAAAGTTTCATGACCCTGGTATGTAGTGGATCATAAATGTAGTTTAACCAAAGCTAATTTAGTTTTGGTGTAGCCTCTTCTTATATAAATATCACACTATTAGAGAGAGGAAAAAGAGACTTGGAAATCCTAAAGTTACTCTGCCAAAATTTTTCCTTAAACCATCCTTAAAAAAAAAAAAAGAACATCCTAACTCACTCACACCTATATCCAAGGTAAAATCAAGGCATTTTACACTTTACTTCTTTTATTCACATTACATTTTAGAGGATAATATCAAAATTAAATGCTTTTAAAGGCAACAACAACATCCTAAAGCATCAAAAATCTCCCTCTCTCTTTTAATCTCTCCTATTTCTTTTCTTCTTTTCCTTTCAAAAATCTAGTCTAAATGGGCTATATAGACTTCAAATGGTCTAAATAGACCACTTAGAAGGTTGTACGAACTAATATGTACAACTCTCTTTGACTAAGGATAGTTTGTGAAAATATTTTTCTTCTTCATCTAGGCCATTCTCATTTCCATGTTTTTTTAAGGTACCTTAGGAGCTCAAATGGTATAATATAAGGTAAACCATATGGCCTATGACCCATATTCCTTTTAACATTGAGCTAGGATCAATAATCTATTTTTTTTTCTTTAGTTTAATGTTTATGGTGTTGAATCCTTTTCAAATTATTATTTCATCTTATTTTGAGAGTTTTATTTTAAGAGCATTAACAGTGATTGAGTGAGGGTGTACAATTCCTAATGAACTCATGAGCTCATAACTTATTTTTGGTATATGGTTTAGCTATTTGTTTCATTTGCTCTAGCCAAAGGGAGGGGTTGAAAGCTTCCTACCCTATATACTTCTCCCCTATTTATGTTGTGGTGACTATGATGTTATTGTTGGAAAGAAAGATTACTTCTTGATGATCCCTATAATGTCATATTTCATATCTATCATGTTATATGTCTCTAGCCTCCTAGTTACTTCTAATTCTTAACATCCTAACCTTAAACATGGTTAGTGGTGTTCATGGATGCTTAGCTCTTTATATGCATTATGAAAGAGGGTTTAATAGGCTTGGGATCTCACTATTAAGACTCTTACCTTAGACCTTTGAAATCCTCCAAATTGCATTTGCATTTCATATTCATGATCTTATGTCTTATGATTAATAAGTTTGTGTCATATTTATTATCACTATTGCTATTATATGGTTTATGTGATGCTGGGATGTTATTAACTTTGGACTTATACTCCATTTAGGTTCATTTGACTTAAAGAGCTTAGTGATACCTCTTTCATAGTTGGTGTTCTTTTGTGCTATTTTATTTTTATGATGATTACTAACATTTGTTTCCCTTGTGCGGGTGGTGAAAAGGGACATCATAGGTCTATTATTATACATGATTATGATTGATTAATATGCATCTCCATGTGATGTTGCATGCCTTTGTCTCCTAAATGCAATTATGATGCCTTGTTGATGTTGTGTTTAACTGGATGTACTAGAAATATATTTTGGAGTGTTAATCAAGTTACTAAATAATAAGGTTAAAATGTGAACCAAAGATGCATGAAGGCCTTATCCCTATATCTAAGTAGTTTAGAGGTACCTTAGCTCTTCCCTAAGTCGTACCCAATTTTTAAACCCGATCTTTGATGGGGTGATTGTGAATTGGGCCTTTTAAATAACTTAGATTAATCCAAAGTTTGCACTTGCTAGGATTTTTATCCCTACCAAAATGGGTGGTGACTTCATTTTTTCCATTAGGATGATATCAATGTATTATCCCACCTCAGTGCCTAGTTGGCTAGCAAAATTAGAGAAGGGCTTTAATCTTTTTTGAGGTCTAAAGGATCCTATGTTAATCCAAACATGTGCCATTTCCTAAGGCTTGTAACAATGTATGACCTTTGCCTTCTCAATCCCCCATTGATTGATAAAAAAGATGGAGTCATAAGCAAGATTCCATTTGTTTGAGCACACACCTGATCCTTAATTTTTTGGTGCTCATAGTGGCAACACCATTATGAACTCAAAATTGACTTCAGGTTTTATCTATGGTTTACATTTTGCCATATTATCTTTATTGTTTATTAATCCCTTGTGTTCATCTATCCTAAACACTTCACCCAATCACTAGGCTTACCATTAGATAATAAATTATTTAAGCTTCAGACTTAAGCTCCATTTGGGCTTAGGAGATGGTGAGGAGGGTTCAGCACTCCCAAGCCAAGTTGTTTAGGGCAAATCAAATGGGGATTGATGACAATCATCCCTCGAGCTTATGGGAGCCATCAACTATAATAATCATCTTAACCATTATACCTATATAAGAGCAAATAGTACCTTGGAATAGAACACCCATTTTGTTTGCATTTATTCTCCAAAGATGGGTTAAAGTCCTTAAAGAACATGGTAGGGCCTCGACTTGTAAATATAATGTTACCCTATTCCCCTTTAATGTAATCACCCCGTATGTAAATATTTGTATATTCTCCTACCCCACCATGTAATGATCTTTCATTTCTTATGTAAATACTCATGTACGTCCCTTGCCTTCCTTATTAAAGGGATTATTCACCTATATGTACATCCTTTATTAAGAAATGTAAAACGTTTCATTTTTGTATACTTTTTATTATGTCTTCAACTCCCACATGTATGTTCTTTAGGAATTTGGACCATTCTTGGTCCGAGGTGACCATGTACATTCTTTATCCCTTGTTAGTGGAAGAATGAGACCCTACCTAGGAAAGAACCTTTAGATCTTATGTGTGAGAGAAATAAGGTTGGGAGGATTTTTGTAATGACATGTGCATTTTATGAATACATGCATTCTTTATTTGATTTATGCATCATACTAATAACCCTTATCTTGCAGCCATCATAGCTTCATTGAAACCCTCATAAAAAATAGGGGGAATTAACCAGCTAGGAAGAAGAAGATGCTTAGCCTAATTTAGAGGTTGAAATTTATCATAGAGCTAACCATGCCACTTGAAGTCTTGTAGATAATAAGATCTAAAATGAGCTATACCATAGACAAAAGAATTACCAAAAAAGTGAACAAGCACTTAAATGAAATCTTAAAGAAAGTTGATGCATCTACTAGTAGGACTGATAAGGGGAAAATGCCCATTAAGGCACCTCGACTAGTGGTAATTAATGATGATGATCTATTTGGGATGAAGGAGTATTATAAAAGTAAACTAGCTAAAAAAGTGGGAAGCACCACTATAGTTGTTGACAAACCTGCGGTTAATGAGAAGGACAACATTCAGTTTAAGGTCCTTGGTTGACAGCTATAAAAAATCCAAAAGACACTTAGCGTAAAAGGATTGGAAAGGGTAACTAATATTGAGGAGTTGCTCACCTACAAGCTTGAGAAATTTTTTGCAAATTTCTAAATGCTTAAGCTTCCAAATTTTGTTGGAACTTAAGATGCCGCCAACCATATCCACTCCTATATGTTGACAATAAAGACATCAAAAGTGTTCATGGACATTAATCTTGAGTTATAACTTAAAGGTTCTACCAAGACATGTCATTATAATATGCTTAAGATGATTATGGGGAACTGGAAAGAATTGACATAAGCTTTTGATAAGCATTATACCTGTAATTTGACACTAGAAGTTTACAAGATTTAGGGTACTTAAAATAAAAAGTTAGTGAAAGCATTAATGATTACATTAGGAGGTGGAAGAAATTAGCTTTTAAAGTGACTATCAGGCCAATAGAAAAAGGAGTAAGTAAGAATGATCATTAAGGGGGCATTACCAAGAATAGGCACCAAAATGAAATGCACATTAGTGAAAAATTTTGAGGGCCATAGAGAAGCCGATTTGCAAGCTAAAGAATTAGAGTCAAAGAAGCATTCCATATCAAACTCACAGAGAGGGGAGCAAAATGGCCAATGTAAATGCAATAAGAGCCCCATGATATTTCATCAAATTGGCAATGTCGTTACCTAAGGCCTTTAAGAGGTTATAGAAGAAGGGGTGTTGAAACCACTTGCCCTAAGACCATCTTATAATCCATTACCAAAAAGGTATGATGTGAATGCTTATTATGCTTTCCATTAAGGAGTCGAGCATAATACAGATGATTATTATAGATTAAGACATGAAATTATAGGTCTTATTAATAACAAGACCATCATCTTGCCAAATGTCAAAAGACTAAGTATAAGGGAGAATCATCTCCCAAAATATTACAATGTTCCACCCCTTAATTAAGGAACATTTATGATAGATTTGTAAATTACTGAGGAGGTTGTCATAGCTACTATTGAGGAGGTAACTTATATGAAATTTATAGTCACCATTTGCACAATTAATCCACAAAAAAGTTCAAATGAGGAAACAAAGGAAGTAAGGATGAAGAAGATGATCAATTATGGAAGGAAAGTGATAAGGAAAATAAAGAAGAACAAGTTTGTTATGTGGCTTAAAGTGGAAAGTATTACCTCGATGAAGAAGCCCTAAGGAACCAATGGTTGAGAAAAAAGCAAAAAAGGTTGTGACATAGGAAAAGAAGGATGATAACCTTATTTTGCAGTAGTTAAAGAAGATGTCAGCCCATATTAGTATATGGAATAATTTATTACTTCTCAAGAGCATAAGAGGGCTATGGTTGAAGCATTATCAAGTCTAATTATCTCTAAAAAGCTACGCCAAAAGATGTTATTACTCTTGTCACAAATAATATGAAGGTAATTTTCTTTGATGAAGACCTATTGTGGAAAGGAAGAGACCACAATTTGGGTTTGTTCATAAGGGCTAAGGTAAAAGGGAGAAAAACACCATATGTGGTGGTTGATGATGGGTCAGGTATTAACATTTGCCCCTGAAGTTCTTACACAAGTTTGGGGTATTAGAGAAGGATTTGAAGGCATAGGATAACATCATTTGAGCCTATGATGACAGTAGGAAGCTGGTTGCTAGAATTTTTAAAACCAAGGCAAAAACTGGGGTTGTAGAAATAGTGGTATAGTTTATAGTGTCGGACATCCCTATCACCTTTTTTTTGCTATGGGGAAGGCCATGGTATCACCCATTAAGGAAGTATCATCTATAATGCACCAGAAGGCCAAAATCCCTTATAAATGTAAAATAGTTACAATCTATGCAGAAATCAGAGAAATTGTGTCAAAATTTAGTATCGCTATTCCACATCTTAAAGGTTTTCAAGTGGCTGGAGTTATGGATAAATGAGTTGATCCTAAGGTGATGGAATCATGAAGAGCATGAATTTCTTGCCATGACAATGATTGGGGAATGATTTTATGAATGTGTCGAAATTTCCAAAAATTTTAACTTATATTACCAGAAAAGAACCGGGCTCTCATGGGAAAGGATAAAAACTAGAGGTAAGAGATCTACATAGACCCATGTCTAATTTCTTTGTGAAAGAAGAAGAGGTAGTTGGACAGACTGAAGTTACCAGGGTTGATCTTGAGAAGGCATTTTTTAGATTGGAGGTAGAGAAATAGGCTATCAGGATTACCAAGGTTCATCAGATGAGGAAGATGAGAAGAAAAAAAAAAAGAAGAAGGGAAAGTAGGTTATAGAAGTGGAGAGTTCCCTACAATCAAATCAATTAGTAGTCCTGTATGACCCACAAGTCATTTGGCCAGGGAATGACAAGTGGAAAATGTCTAAAAAGGAATCAGTAGTACCTATTAGATCAACAGCTATGGGCAGTGTGTGAAGATTGTAAGAACAAGCATTCTAGTTTGGTGAATCAAGATACACCCCTTATGGATCTCAAATGGGGATATATAGGGTTGTGTAAGCTTACTGAACAGATGTATATTGGGTTAAGCTTGGCCGACATTGAGAATATGATTGTCAACTCCATTTAAGATGTAAGAAGTGGCGTTGAAATGCAAAATGACCATACCGAGTAAGATGGATTGCATTATAGGAGAATTTTATGAAGATGGAGCTAGGAGATGATAAGATGAAGAAGAATTTAGAGGAAGTAATGAAAGCTATAGCTAGAATGGAAATTGAGACAAAAGTGAGTTATAAATAGGTTAGTGATTTGAATGCTGCTTTTGTGTGGTGCATAATTTACATAGATTTCATAACTAATTCCTTTCAAATATTGATTTTTTTAACTCTGTATGTGAAAAGGATTAAAAGAAATAAATTTATGTTTTATAGGTTTTAAAAGGAGAGAAGTGGCTAAAAAGCATGAAAGAAGCCATGATAGTTTTGTAATCTCAATTCTTGAGCATTACTCGGTATTTTAGGCATGTCTCCCTCTATAAGGCTCCTAATGAGGTAATTTAAAATCCATTGGAAAGGTAATACATAGGGCTATAACTTTTATGTTTTAAACTTGAGCAATTTCAACCATCTTTAAATTAATCAAAAGTGAGAATGATTGTATTATACATGACCATACACCCGAGAAAGAAAATTAAGGCATAATGAATTAAAAAACACACACCCTCGATGCATGGCCATACACACTTGGAAACCTTAAAATAAGATTTTTATTCTCTCCCAAACACTTCCATTTTCAATCCCTCAAGCTTCCTATTAATTTTTATTATTCCTTTTTCTCTTTCTTCTGCTATGAACTAATTTTCATTATGTTAGGGTTGTAGATGGATCTTATTTAACTTTTATGATTATCTTGGTTTTATTTCTTATTGTGTTAATAATCATTATGAGCTTTATGCTATTGATTAAAAGGCCCTCAATCATATTGATTTTATGAACTGACTATTAGGAGATACTTTCCATGAAAGGAAACTTCAATAGTTCCTTTAATCTATTATGTGTTGGGAAACCTTAATAGTTTATTGCTATAACTTGGATCACGTTTTGTTTGACAATAACATGATGTTTAACTATTATATGGAAAGACGTTTAGTTTGACATGTTCTTGTATTTTAGTTGATACTTAAAAGAGATTAATTAATCACCTAAGTGATCCGACAGTAACACTTCATGAATGAAAGATTACAAACCATAAGTTGTTAACAAGTGAAGTTGAACCCCTAGCTAACTTATTTTATTGATTATTTTCTTTACTCTTACTTTATTTATAGTTTATTTAGTTTTAATTATAGTTTAAACCTTATTTCAATTAAGATTTCTAAATAATATAAGGAATAAGATGCTTAGTACTTATTATGTAATGCTTAGGGGAATGATATCTATACTATTATACACTTTATTACTTGATGACTTGTGCACTTGTAGTTCAAAGGGTTATTTATATAGTACCAACCCATCAATCACTTTTGGGTTAACTAATAGGAAGAAAACTGAAGAGGAAGAGAGAATTGATGTTGAAGGGACTCATGTTAACTTACCAGAAGAAGCCATTTTTCTTGATGCCTTAAATGTTCTTATTTCTAGCCTATTTGAAGATGATGATGTATTTATTTCAAAGTTTAAGGCAATGAAAGATTTTCTTACATGTGTGATGTGTTCACTAATGGTAGTGTGCATATCATGCATCATTTCAAGAGCATGTTAAGCATTAATTTTATGCATACCACTACACTTAATCTTGGCACTCAAGAAAATCTAAAAATCTTGCTTATTGCTAGTGACATAACACTAAAGAGCAATGAAAGTTTGAACAGTTACTCATGAAATATCAAAAGTTATTTACTTAAATATAGGGATATGCCAAGGGTTAATCGATGAATAATCAAGCATAAGATTTTCACTTACCCGCACATGAGGCCGGTAAAATAGAAGTTTAGGAGAATGAGACTATAATGGGTTAAGCGCCTTAAGGTCTCACATTTATGGTCAAACAAGTGGAATCTTACTTGCAACTCCATCCTTTATTGATCAATGAGGGGGTCAAGAAGACGTAGATTTTACATTGGTAAGTTCGGCAAAAGTGGCATATAATTAGATCAATAAGGGAACCTTAAGGCATCACGCAAGTTTGGAAACCTTTTTCTAATTTGGTGGTCAATAGGGGATCAAGACAAGACTATATGTTGGTACCATCCTAGAAGATGTGGAGTCGCCACTTGCCTTTAGTTGGGACAAGAATTCAAGCAAGGTAAAATCTAAACCTAACTAGGTTTTTTAGAATGCCCAATTCGTCTTCACTCAGTTAGAGATCAAGTTCAAAAATTAGGTATAGCTTAGAAAAAAGGTTAGACACCCCCAAACCACTTCAATTTTAGGATCCAATCTTTAGGCATCTTTGGTTCATTTTTACCATTTTAACCATGTTATTAATTAGTCTGGTTTGTGCCTCTAAACATGTTCTTAGAGACATCTAACTAAGCACGTGAAAGCATCATCATAAACCAACATAAAAAATGAATGTTGGTCATGTTTCATGGGAATTGGATGTCATGCATATTCATTGTTCACACAACCAATCTAATGAGAATAAGGACCATGCAATATGGAAAAAGAAGGTCATGCATATTATTCATAATTAATCCAAATATATGATCATTAAGACCATCACTCATGGTCAAGCTCAAATAAGCACCTATACCCAAGGAAACATAAAAGTCAGCCGCTATCATAAGGGTTATAATATCAATGTAAACAAATAAGAAAATTCATGCAAAATTAATACCATATCTCCTAAGCAAGGTTCCTAAACATGTTTTTAACTTTCATATCAAGAACATCGCAACATCATATGAGCCACATAATAACATTAAAACAAGTACAAATATATGAATCATATAATATGTGAAACCATAAACATGATATGTAATAACACTTTAAAAGAAGTTAATAGCCTAAGTGAAAGTCATAAAGAAAGGGATCCTATGGCTGTTGAACCTCATCCTTATTGTTCTTAAAAAGCCTAGCATCCCTATGCATATCTAACCATTTGGAAGGCTAGTATACCAACCCAAAAAGGGGTGAACATAAGGCCTAAGTGTACATATAATGACATGTTCAAAGATATAACCAAAATATTAATTAGTATAATAAAGCTCTCAAAGTCTTAGGAATGAGAAACTCCTCACTTGATCATGTCCAAAATGAAGTCAAAATAGAATCCCAAATGCCTAATGAGGCATAAAATGAACCAATGCAAAGTTTTAGTGCGTGAAAAATCACCAAAGGCATTTTAAACTTGAACATTGCTTCGTCACTTGAATGAATGTTGGTCATTGGTTATGAAAACCTACCTTATTCCATCAAAAGAGCTCCCAAAATATTTTTTTAAAAAAAGCATGAAAATAAGAAGAAAAAGGAAAGGATTTTATAATATGTTCTTAGTCAAAGTGGTCTATATAGCCTACAAAGTTGGTTGTACATATTACATGAAGTCTATACAGCTTACAACGACTGGATTTTCAAAAGAAAGAGAAATAAGAAAGGTAAGTGAAGGAGAAAGGTATGGGGACTCCTTTGGATGCTTTTGATTATTTCTTTGCTATAAGAGGCATACAAATTTGATTTAATCCTCTAAGAATGTTATGAAATGCTTAGTAATACAAGATAAAAGGCCTTGTTCTACTTTAGGATTAAGTGTTAAAGGGGTTAAGGTTGGAGTTCTATGAGTATTAGGGTATTTGTGGAGAGACTTTAGTAGAATTTTCCTAGGGTTATCTAAGCTTCCCCCTCCTCTTGAAATGGTATATCATTTATAAAAGAGTAAGGGTACACCAATGTTAGGAATGGTTCTCATTGCATAACATTAAGGACCCATAATAATCAAAACCATGAAAGTCCTAGAATCGAGGCTTGAAGGATGTCTGTATAACCAAGCAATTGGTTATGCAATGCTTTGGTATTAGGTGTACAACCCTTTTAATATGAAATATCCATGTTCTAGACCTTTCTTTCTATATGTGTATTATAAAAAATTGAATAAGGTTCGCCCTAAGGATGACTTCCCTTTAACCCATATCAATGTGTAGGTGGACAGTGTTGCAACATATGTTATGTACCATTTCATAGATGGGTTATTAGGCTATAATTAGATCCTTATCGCAATCATGAGTAAGGTGAAAATACCTTTATCATTGAATAGGTATTGTACTATTATAAGGTCATGCCCTTTAGATTTAATAATGTGGTGATAATGTACCAGCGAATGTTAATCACTTTATTTCATGACTTGATCCATAAAGAAGTAGAGGTGTGTGTAAATGACATGAATACCCTGAAGAGGCCTAAAGTAAGGGCATGGATATAATTCATAGATTAGCAATAAAATTCACATTCTATGATGGTATAACGTAGAAACGAGCAGCAGATAGGGTATACTTTAATGCCTAATAGAATAAGAAGTGAGTAAAGTAATGGAAAAGGTACATGCAAATGGGAATGTCTTAGTGAGAGAATCTTATGGATGGAATATTGTTAAACCACTATGAGGCAAGATTACACATAAATAGCCCACAACTATCGTAAGTTAGGTTTGCGATAGCTTCAACATATGCTACTGACATTTAAATGTTCAGATGTTACATTGGTCATTCACAGTTTGGAATATCGATGTGATCAGTGAAATTAGACTAGTTTGTATAAAGAGGCATAAATACATTATGGCAGTGGTGGATTACGTTTTGAAATGGATGGAAGCTAAGTCCTTTAGTAAGCTGGGGGTGAAGCAAATGGCTCGATTCATAGAAAATAATTTCATTTGTTGTTATGGTGTGCCAAACCACATCATGACAAATATTGAAGTGCATTTCCAGGCTTAGATCAAGACTATTTTTGAAAATTATGGGATAATCTATCATAAGTCAACACCTTATTAACCACAAGTCAAAAGGGTAGTTGAAGTAACATATAAAAATGTTAATAACATTTTTACTAAGATGGTGGAAACTTAGAAGGACTAGTTGAAGAAGTTGCCCTTCGTATTATGGGGTTGACAAACCATAACTAAAATGTCAATAGGAATGACACCATACTCCTTGGAATATGGAATGGTGACAGTGCTATGAGTCAAGATAAAGATAAAGTCCTTATTGGTATTAGTTGAAACACAGAGTCTTGAGTATCAATTAGTTAAAGTTTGTTTAAATAGTTGGTCTTGTTTGACAAGAGAATGATGAAAACTCTTTACCATATCCAATTTTATTATACCAGAATGGCTTATGCTTACAACAAGAAGGTTTAGGAAAGCATGTAAAAAGTTTGTGTTTTGGTGTTAAAGGTGATTTGGCCACAAGCTTAGGATTATCGAGGAAAGTTTAGGCCAAACAAGGAAGCTTCCTATATGGTTAAGCAAATGTATACGAGTGGTGTTATAAAGTTGTCAAATATGGATGTGAATTAATTCTCAAAACTTATAAACCTAGATAGTTAAAGAAGTATTTTGTGTGAGTATGTGAGAAAAGTAAAAACAACCCACCAAGTTAAAAACTGAAAGGGCAACTTAAGCAAAAATTAAGGCTTAAAAAAAAAAAGAAGAATTTCGTTAAGTTGAAAACCAGAGAGTGCGACATCGATAAAAACTATGCAATAAAGAGAAAAAAAATATAAAATATGTAATATAAAAGTTAAGTGATTGCAATTGACCACTTGGGATAGCCACTAGTGAATCAAGAAATATGAGATGGCAGTAAAAGAAGTCGGAACAAAAAGCAAGGAATTGGCAAGATAGAGGCACTAAGTAAAATAATCAAATGATTTAATATGCCATTATTAAAATTAGCAGTCATGTATCTAATTAATATGTAATATGCAAAATGTAATGGTTCATGTTAAGCATAATATCAGAAGGAGATGCATTTATATAATTAAAGTAGTTTTTTTGTCAAACATTTCTTTATACTGAATGAAATATAAAATTTTTTCCTATGCTCATTGTTGTTGTTCTGAATGTTTGATAGATGCTCTATGCTACTAATTATTACTCAACAAAGCTTCAAGTTCAACATCATCGAAAGTAGAGACCTTAAATGGTAAGATGCTGTAAATATAGTGATCGTCGCAGGTAGCCTCCACTTTTTCTAGAAAGCATTAGGTTAGTGGTCCCTTGATAAAAGATGGAAGAAAACCCACTACTTCTTGTACGAATCCTAACAAATGATGGACTTTAGATGGATCATAAAATGTGGCTAATGCCAAAACATGATTGATCATACAGTCCCCATAAGTCTTCAAGATAACCTTGGTGAGCCTGTATTAGGGACAAGTGCAGTGTATATGAGAATCGGTGATGTGAGACACCATTCAATCCACTCTTTTTCTATAGTAACAGGCCTTAACAAATGACAGTTTGAATGATGTTATCCACAATTAAAGCATCCAACAAGCCCCATTTCTCATACAACAATATTAAAAAAATGAAAAAAAATAAGAGAAAAATTATAAGAAAAATAATAATAGTAAGGCTCATTAGGTTAAAAGCCAAAAGGGTGGCCTAAGCAAAAGTGAGCAATCCGCTAGATTAAAAACTTGTGTGGGCAGTCTAGGCAAAAGTTTGAGCAATAAAAATGATAAAATAATAATAATAATAATAATAATAATAATAGTAATAATAATAATAAAAAACTGCAAGAAGATAATTATCCCCAAAGCAACAATGGGCTGTTAGAAAAAGACTTGCAAATAACAAGTGATACCATATCCAAACCAATAATAGTTTCACCAAGAATTTTAGGGATAGGTGTCTTCTCGAGCTCAATTCCTTCAATGATAGGCATAATTTGCAAGTCTATCTCTCTATCTCTCTATACACACACACACACAATATATATATATATATATATATATATATATATATATATATATATATATATATAGTTGATTAATTTTTAATATAAACTAGGCATGTAATGATGCAACATAGTCAAAATTCATGTCAATATGAGGCATGTAGAAATGTGGCGAACTTTTGAATTTTGCTATGTTTTAATGTGATTGCAGTCTAAGTAGGTTTTGTATTCCTAGCCATATCTCAAATTGTACAAATCCAATTGCTAAAATGATTTACCAAAATTTACAAAACACATAATGGAACATTTAGTCTATAAGGTTACCAAAATAAATGGCCAACTCAAGGTGCGCAAGTTTCAATACATTGAGAACCAACCACAATTAAGGAAGAATATCTTATCAACCATGACATATTTGGCAAAAAATATTTTATAAGAATTTAGATTAGAATAAATCTATAACTTTCAAATTTGGCACATTATCAAATTCTAATTATGTGGCCACCAAATTATTGGAAAATACAACTAAGAGATTATAGGTTTCATCAGGTTCAGGATCAATCTCAGTCAAAGAGTAATATCTCTTTCCATACAAAAAATTAAGCAAAATTGATTTACAAGAATTTATAGAGGATATAACCTATAAATTTCATATTTTATGCTTTATCTAAATTAGCACATAAGGTCATCAAAATATATGTAAATGGCCATACTGAAGAGATGTCGGCAGGTTGTGAACTAGCCCTAATGAAGGAGCCATAACTCCTTACACACACCATATTAAGCAAAACTATTTCACATGCATTTATATGGGGCATAAAACTACAACTTTCATGGTTTACACTTTCCTTAATTCTTCTTTTAGGGTTATGAATTGATAGGTGCAAAAATCTGCTCTAACAATAAAACCAATACTATCAACTCTTATTTCTCTTGAGCTTTAACTTCCATACATGAGCTCTTCCTCAAATTACTCCATAATTCATGCTAATCATGCATGTTTAACATGTGATGAGGGAGGAATTTTATATGGGAAGAAGGTAAAATCACTTGCCTATTTTGCCAAAACTAGAAAAGCTTATGGTTTCCTTCCTAGCTAGCTTGCTTCTTTTCCTCTTCTTTTCTTCTTCTCCTTCCTTTTTTTCTTTCTTAGCTCTCTTTCTTTTGCTATACATCCTCACATTATTGCCTCTCTAATATGATCTTAAAGAAGGAGAAATTACCACTAGTTGGAAGCTCAATTTTCCTCTTTTAGTCATTCTTCACTCTTTCATCACCTCCATCCATCTACTAATCCCCGTATGATCCTTATACTTTTAAATAAACTTTAAAATTCCATTATTTATGATTTATAACATGCTCATAACATCAGATAATTTTCCATGCAACTATACAGACATCACATTTATGGTCATGTGTCCCAAATGTAATAGTGCAAGTGTCATCATCGTGCTTATGAAATTCACATATCTAAATGTCATTTATCCAATGTATATGTTCATTTGGGATTGCAAATCATTTATGCAATGAATATGTTCATGCAATAATGCTAATTAATGAGGATATAGAAATTACATTTATTCCCTTATTGTAAAGAATTTAATCCTTGATATTCAATACCTATAAACAAATATGGATATTGTCATTTCATGTTCTTTTCAGTTTCCCATGTAGCCTCTTCTTATGAGTGGTTTCTCTACAACAACTTAACCAAAGGGATTCTCTCAATTTTGTAGCTGTTTTGTCTTGTAACTAATGATTTTCACTAGTTCTTCAACACAACTTACATCATCAACAATTATTATAATTAGATCCCTAAGTTTATGTGTAGGATCATATTGACACTTTTTGAGCATACTCACATGAAATGCATCATGAATCTAAGCCATCTCTGGTGGTAGTGCTAATCTATAGGCTAATGGAAAAATTCTTTCTAAGATCTCATATGGCCTTATGTATTGAGGACTCAATTTCCTCTTATTGCCAAATCGAATTATATCCTTCCATGGTGAAACTTAAAGGCACACTTTGTCTTATACCTCTTATTCCATTTCTCTTCTACATTGGTTTGCATAGCTCTTTTACTTATGTTGTGCTCCTTTAAGTTTCTATACATTATCCAAAATGTCTTGCACTAGTTTTGGGCCTTCTAAATCATGCTTCCCTTATACATTCCAATAGAAAAGACCTCAACATTTTTTTCAATATAGTGCTCAATATGGTGCCATTTGTATAATGATATGATATTGATTATTACAAACAAATTCAATCAACAAAATATATTCATCCTGAGCACCTTTGAACTCTATCACATAAGCTCGCAAGCATGTCTTCAAGTGTCTAAATTATTCTTTCTGATTGTCCATCTGTCTATGGAAAAAAAAAGCAATATTGAAACTCAACTTAGTATCTAAAGTTAGTTACAAACTAACCCAAAATTGAGATGTAAATCATAGATTTCTATATGATATAATGGACACTAGAACGCCGTGTAATCTAACAATTTCATCCACATATTTCTTGGCGAAGTTCTTAAGTGACCTACCCTTTCAAATAGGCAAAAAATGAGTTGATTTAGTTAGCTAATCATTGATCACCCATATAACATCATTCTTCTTCAAAGTTCTCAACAACCTATATACAAAGTCCATGGTTATTTTCTCCCATTTTCATACTAGAATCGTCAATGGTTTTAATTTTCTAATTGGTGCTTGATGTTTTATTTTGATCTACTGACAAGCCAAACACGTTGAAACGTAGGCTACTACATCTTTCTTCATTTTGGGCCATAAAAAATGAGATCGCAAGGTATTAAACATTTTTGTCATTCCTAGATGCATGGCATATGGAGCATATGTGCTTCTTCTAGGATTTCTCTTCGCAAGTTATCGACATTAGGCACATAAATATGAGATCCCAACATCGAGGCATCATTTCAAATATCAAAATTAACATGTCTCCCCTATTTTACAATTTTAATTATTGTCTATAACTTTGGATCCCTGCCCTCTGCTTCTTTAATTCAATCATTTGACATTGGTCTCACTTGAAAAGTAACAATCAATAGCCCATTCTTTTACATGTTTAGTTCCACATTCATAACTCATAACTGAACTAAATAAGGCAATGCAAATACCTGTAAATAAGCTACACTGCTTCTTGATTTCCTACTCAAAGCATTAACAACCACATTTGCCTTTCTTGGGTGTAACTTAATGGTGCAATCATAATCTTTTAACATTTCTAACCACCAACTCTATCTCATGTTAATTCATTTTAACTCATCAAATACTTTGAACTCTTATTATTTGTAAATATCTGAAAAGTTTTTTCATACAAGTAATGCCTTCATATTTTCAAAGCAAGCACAACGACAATAAGTTTTAGGCCATGTGCCATGTAAGATAATTCATAAGGCTTATGTTGTCAAGAAGCATACGCAATTACCCTACCATGTTGATTCATCACACATACGTATTCCAACATGTATTTAATGTACATATATGTCAACTAATGTTTAAGGCTAATAACCTTAAACTGGTTCCTATCTTGGTATATGTTCATGACATAATGAGAGAGAGAGTTGGAATTCAGCCGACGACCTGTGGTCCATGTGTCTCTATGCAAAACTTTATGCACCAAAGTATCCAAATTGTATACTTTACACTTTCCTTAATTCCTCTTCTGGCATTATGAAATCATGGTTACAACAAGCTGCTCTAACAATAAAACTAACACAATCAACTTTGTTTCTTTTGAGCTTTAGCTTCCATTTATGAGCTCTACCTCAAATTACTCCGTAATTCTTAGTAACCATTCATGATTAACATGTCACGAGGGATTAATTTTATATGGAAAGAATATAATTTAACTTACCTATTTTCGTATAACCATAAAAGTTTATGATTCCTTCTTAAGCAGCTCACTTTTCTACCTCTCCTTCTCCTTCTTCTTTTTCTTCTTATTCTTTTCCTAATATTTCTTTCTTTCTTTCTTAGCTCACTCTTTCTTCTACTACCCCTCATTTTTATCCTCTATATTTTATTCCTAAAGGATGGAAAATTTAACTTGTAAACGTATTCTAATAAGACAAAATAATGTTATCTCATTTTCATTGGTTAGAAGTTCACTTTTTCACTTTTAGTCCCTCTTCTTAACTCTTTCATCACTTCCATCCATCTTCTAATCCCATATGCTCCTTACACTTTTAAATAAGCTCTAAAACATCATTATTTATGATGTTATAACATGCACACAAAATAATATCATTTGTCATGCAACTATACAAACATTACATATATGTTCATGATGCAAACAACTAAGGCTAAAGCAAAGGATCCACTTCAACTTTAAGGCCCAATCATAAAGGGAATGCTAAAGAAGTTTAAGGATGTAATTAAAGCATTCATACAATAAGGAATTACACTTTGATTAGCCCAAGAAGAGCAAAAGATGCGTGAAGCCAATTAAAAGATTATGGGACCTTAAACTCTTCAAATGGAGCACTTAACTTAATACAATGGAGCCCAACTTGTGGGGAGCATCGAAGCATGAAGCAATTCATCCAAGGCATGTAAAAATAAGTCTAAGGCATGTAAAAGGAAGCCCAAGTCGTGTAAGTAAGGAAATAAGGCCAAAGTCAAAGATTATTGCCAAATTTTCTTAGTTGAAAATATTTCCTAATGCCATTAGGATTTCCTCATTAGGCTGATTCCTTTTTCCTTTTCGATTTAGGAAGAGTTGTTCTTTAGTTAGGAAAGTACCTTGGTCTAATCTTGTTGACCAATCATAATGTTTCTTTAGTTTTCCTATTTAGTTTAGGATTGCCTTTTTCCTTAGTACATTAGGAAATATTGAATTTTGTTAGGGAATGTAAACAAAATCTTAATTGGTTTTGGATTAAGTATAGTAAGGCTATAAATAGCCCTCATATTCTACCAAAAGGGAATAATAATTAAATCAATATTATTTTTGTTAGCAATTTTGCTTCTGAGATTAAATTCTCTTCTTGAGTTATTGAATGGACTTGGTGAGATTGTTGAGTGAAGGCTTAATAATTTCACAAAATTGTTAATTTTGATCTTAATTTGGCTTAGTTGATTTAGGATTTGGGTTAACACAACTTTGAATCTTTATAACTTAGGTTGCTAGAAACAAGTTTTGCAGAGGTATAGTTGGGATTTGAAGATAAAAACTCCAATACTTGTTTTGATAGATATGGGCAACTATTCTCAAACATACGGATAAGGAATCTAATCCAACCTTGTTCTTATCATTTGGTATCAGATCTAAGGCTTCAAATCAAGTAAGTTATCTCCAAAATTCGTTGTTCCTTGTGTTCCTATTATTTTTGCATCAATTCGGGTCCTATCTCTTTCATAGGGCTTTAATTATGTTTGTTTTGTTCTATCTTGTTCCATTATGTTTTTTTTATTTCCATATTTAAATTAGTGTGTTTCATCATCCAAAAACGTGCTTGCATCATTAGAATCTAATTGGAACAAATTGCTTTTCAAAATTTCCTTAAAACACGGAAAATTGTGAATTGAGCAATTCTAGCACTGATTTTGTTCCACTTGTTCAATTGAGTTCCAATATGTTTATTTTCACTTTCCATCGCTAAATTATGTTGATTCATCATCCCATATCAAATTTTGTCAAAAAATTACAAAAAAATTGTATATTTTTGCAAAATTTCCTTAAATTAAGGAACTTTGCAAATCTTTGATTTATTGTTTTTCTTCCATCCAGATTTAAATTTCTTCATCAATTAACCTTTTTGTATCCTTAATTGCATAATTGAAGTGTTTGATTCAAGAAATTCCTTAACATTTGGAAGTTTACCAAAATTTCCTTAAATTAAGGAAACTTGATTTTTTAGCTTATTTATTGCAATTTCTTCATTGTTTCTGATTCCAATTCATTTCTTTTTGTGTTTAAGCACTTTGTTGATGATTCTTGAGTGTCTAGGGCTGAACCACATCATTCAAATTCAAGATGAAGGTGAAATTATTAATTTGCCTCTAATCTTACTCCATTCAGCTTCTACTTTAGATTTTGCATGGTTTTTAGTTGTTCTTTGTAATTCTTTCAATTTCAATTATGTTTTAAGCTTCCAAGGTAAAAAAAAGAAAAAAAAAGTGAAAAAAATAGAAAGAAAATAATAAAAAGTAAAAAAAAAAAAAGAGGAAGAAAGAAAAGAAAATAGAATAAAGAAATAAGGGAAGCTAGAAATTGCATAAGAACTTGTTTTGCACCAAAAGAAGCTGATTTCAATTCTTTGATTTGTATTCAGCCTAGCCTTAATTTTCCTTCAATTTTTAGTTCAAAACACTATCTTGCAACTTCTAAATTCTTTTTGATCTAAAAAAAATTTAATTAGTTCTTTAGAAATTTGTTTTTTGCAACCAATTGTGTTATTTTCAATTCCTTTATTTTCTAAGTGTCTTAAGATTAGTTTTTACTTGTTTGTGTTTGGTTTAAGCTTAATTTGACATAAAGTAACCTTAGCCCTAAAAGAACTTAAAGAAAAGAAACTTGAGTGGTAAAAGGCAATAGTGTGTGAAATCATAAGAGGGAAAAAGTTATATTGTGTGAATCACGATATGAGTGTCATCTTTTTTAACGTAAACACGTGAGGGAGTGTTGTGAGAATTTTATTTGTTTTCTTGCTTCTACTTATATAATGATAGGTTTGGAAGAGATAGAAAGGGATGAATTGTTAGATCGAATGAAACAGTTGACAGATAATCTTTCAAATTTAAACCATAAGATGAGCCGAACTTGCAATAACAACTACAAGCCAAAAATGACAAAATTCTATGGAAAAGGTGGTCCCAAAGAGTACCTAGGATGGGAAAAGAAGATGGAGCTTGAGTTTGAATGCTATAACTATTCTGAAGAAACCAAGGTAATAACTGTTGTCGATAGTTTTGATGGTAAAACATTGGAGTTGTGGGATCAAGTACAATAAACTATAAGGTATTATGGAGAAGACCCTATTTCCACTTGGAAATAAGTGAAGCTAGTCATGGGAAATCAATTTGGAATAAAAAGAGACTTGTTTAATTCTAAAGGTAATAAAGAATGCTGCCAAATAGAGGAGGTAAGCATGAGGCGAGCCAAAAAGAAACATCAAAAGGCTACCATTAACGATGAGATTCTCATTTCTAGAGGCACGATAGACATTCAATCTTCTTCTTTACATGATGATACAAGTATTAAAAGCCAAGATTTTGAACACGACTGTGCAAATAAATAAGCCATGATTGTACTAAACAATGCTGACAGTACTAGTTTACATAATGATAAAACATCACCATTAGAAGTTTGTTCCAATGTTCAAATGGTAAATCTCATACATGATGATGTACTTATTGATGAGCTAAAAGAAAAAGAAATAAAAAGAGAGAGATATAGTGCACATGAGAGTGAAAAAGAAAAAACTATTGCACAACAAAAGGAGAGTTGTATGAAAACAATAGGGAGGTGCGAGCTTATAGTGGTAAAAGGAAAGGTTAGAGAGAATGCACCAAACCCAAGTGATGTGCATGCAAAAGGAGAGGGTGTGCATAAGAAAGCCCTTATATTAAAAGAGTGGTGAGATTAAAACCAATTATTCCAATACCACAACCATGTTTTTACCTAAAGGGATGTATTACACTACTAACAAAATTTACAATCTTTTGTATAATGCTTTTACAAGGTTATGAAGAATGGTTTTTAATGGAAGTGCCTAGTAACCAAGACAACCTACCTTGTACTACTTTTGATGATGGTACCAAATTGAAGAGTGAGGTTGAAAATTTGTGTAAAAGGGAGTTTTCTAATTATTGTTTAGATGTTTGTCCTTGTTTTATATGTTTTATGCATAGTTCTTTTTGTTTTAAGTATTGTTTTTGTGTTTCTAATTTGTTTTCTTCTTTAAATACTTACTTATGCATTTTAAAGGATTTCTTTTGTTCTAAACATTTTTCTCCTTTTCTTAGCATTTATTGTTCTTCAAATTGTTTTTCATGTTTTTGTTCTTGTTTTCAACATGATAGTTGTTTTTATTCATGTTTGAACGTTTTTAATCCTTTTTGTTTTAGTGATAAACATTTTTGTTCATGTTTTTATGTTTCAAAGAACTCTTTTTGTTTTAAACGTTTGTTTCCTTTTCAATTTTGTTTTAACTTGTCTTCTTTTAATTCTAGGAGTTTGACTTCTTATAATTCTTGTTTTTACAAATCGTGTTTTCATTCTAGAAGTGTGTTCTTTTTAAAAGATCTTAGTTCTTGTTTTTCAAAATTTTGTCTTTCTAAATGCTCTTATTCTTGTTTTAAAATTTATAAACCATTGTTTTATTCTTCTTTCTATTCTAAGCATTGGTTAGGGAAAAGGTTTTCCTTTGATTCTTATGTTTCATGTTCTTATTTGATTTCTAAATCTTCTTTTAATAAACCTATATCTTATAGTGCTTTTGTTTTAAAGAAAATTGATGCTTTAGTATTTCTCCATAATAGATGGAAAATGTGTACTAGGGTTTATTTTAGAAATTTGATTTTGATTCAAACTCTTTTTGCCAGACTTTTGCTACATTTGGCATAGATTAACCCTATTGTAAATGGTTCCATACGTGTTGTATTTTATCTGGGTGGAAAGACTTACAATTTGTGTAGTAAGTTTAATTAGG
>CATIWR010173938.1:0-66499 GCA_949677035.1 Omphalea diandra
TCCCGCACAGATGCCGATCTTTGTTCGGCAGAGGCGACTTCGCCGATCCTATGTGCCAAACACAAAACAACGACTCGCCAACGACTTGCCAAACACAAAACAAACAAGGCAAAACACCCCATCCTTTTCATATCATAGAACGTCGATCTCTTCATCGGCAAGGATACAACAACAAACAAATCGATCGAATCAACAACCAACTCAAACAAAGCAAACATCTCAACACAAACAAAATAACTAGAAAGATCAAAACAACCAGAAACAAAACAACCGGAAACAACCCAAAAAAAAAACAAATAACAGATCTGGTGCCATATATTGATTTTAAGAGAAGGTCAAAACTCGATTCGTCGGCCATCAAGCGAAGGTGATGCAGTTTTCGTTTTCTCGTTCGAAACCGCCGAAGGGACCACAGGTTTCAGTTTGCGATCTGTTTAGGTAGCTAGGTTTTTTTTTTATGGAACCAAGAAGTCTGTCTCCATTGTCGAAGGAGAAAAGATGGAGCTGGTGTGGGCAATTGACAGCCACACGAAAAACGCAGTCGTTTTGGATGTCGAGAGAGAAAAAAAAAAACACAGCAGAAACCGAAGGTTTTGGTAAATGAGAGTTTCGAACCCGCGACCTTTTATGAGAATAGAGCAATCAACAACCGTCTGAACTGATCAAGCCGCTCGTGACGATTGAAGCAAATTTAATATATGTATTAAAGCAAAACAACAACATTGATCAACTTTTTTTTTTTTTCTTAACAACACATAACACCTAATGTTCTAAATTATGTACCACAACCATTAGCTCTGATACCACATGTAAAATATTTAATTTAGGATCTTGTACATAAATTTAGAACACCTGATCTAATTATTGACTGGAAACAAATTACGTATCTGTCTCCACGTTGAATCCCAAATTGTTCTGAGTCATAATTCCGAACGCTGAAATTAAACCACTTGAAAAATTTGTCAGAACGGTTGAAAATGGAAGCTAGGTCTTCCTCTCCTTGACCTTCTCAAAGACGGCTACAATGGGTGTAACAACTAAGGTTTTCTGTTATGAAGGCAGGAGAGAAGACATAGCCTACTTATAATAAATTTTAACAGACCCACCATCACAAGTCTATGTTAAAATAAACCTACACTGACCGTGTTCTATATCGGCCCACAAAAGATGTCACAAGTCCATAACTCAATTGATCACATTTTAATTGGGCTTACCCCAAATCAATAAACTATATTATTCAATCCGTTTTATAAATAATTAAAACTAACCTATAACTAATATTAGCCCACATAATAAAAATTCCGGAACATGTATATCATGTTTATCTATACTTTAGTTTGTTATGTACATTGTATTTAAACACTTCAGCTATAATGAAATGAATTAGAGCTTCCAAACTACTTTATCTGGTGCAAAATTTCTACATGGTATCAGAGCCTGAAAAGGCTTCAACAGCAACAAAATTCTTTCCTCCTTTCTTGATCAAAATCATGTCTGAAAATTCTGCCACTTCTGGTTCCTCTACTTCCACTGTTTTGCCCGTTTCTTCTCTCCCATCTTCCAATGTCGCGCACCAATTGTCCATCAACTTGACTTCCTCCAATTACCTCGTATGGGAAACACAAATTCTCCCTCTGTTGCATGGATATATAATTTAGCCCATCATGTTGATGGGTCCTCTCAATCAATCAAAGATTGAGGAGCTAATGTTGAGCCACGAAACTCGGTGGCAGGGGTTCCTCCTGTCGGATTGGACATCAAATGGAATATTGATGGGTCCTTTAAACCTAATGTAATAATCTTACAGGTATTTGAGGTGTTTTGCGTAGCTCTATAGGTCTTTTCATGGCAGTCTTCTCATTCTCATGGGTAGCTTCAGAAGTTGCCTATACTGACGCTCTAGCCATTTAGAAAGCATGCAAACTTTCTCAAGCTTTGGTTCTCCCTCGTGAATGTAAGGTACTCCTAGAATCTGATTCGGAATTAGTTATTGACTATATTTGCAAGAAATTTCCAGGTAATGCCCCCTACTTCATTTGAGATACACTGATCAAAATCAAGGAGTTTACCAAGGCTAATAAGATCTGTTGTACATCAAGGGATAGAAATCTTGTTGTTGACTCCTTGGTTAAAAAAGCAACAGACAAAAATACGAACCTGCTTGCATGGTTTTAAAAATGTATCTATGATATCTTTGCTTGTTGATTTCATGGGATGGAATGTTTACTGGCTGGTTCTACTTAGTTCAGGCTTATTGGACTTCTCTATTCGATCTTGGTTGGATTAGTCCAGAGATTGCCAGATTTTTATTGCTTTCCTTTGATCCTCTTTTGTTTAAGGTTGTGGCGTTTTTTCACATAGGTTATGGGGTGTGCAGGTTCTTGGATGTATTGGGGAAGCCTATAGGCTTTACAGTTTGGTGCCCCAAATCTAGATTTTTCCCCATATTATTTAATAAAATATGCTTCTCTTTTATTCACTTAGATAAAGCCTATGTCCAATCAATTAGAAAAAGCTTACGTGCAATCAATAAAAACTGGTTAAATTTAACTAAAAAAGAAGAGTTAATCAACTGACAACCTTCTAAAGAAATTCCAATATTTGCAGACCATTAGAAAAGAAAAAGAAAAAGAAAATAATGATATGCATAACATCAAAATTTAATAAGATAACTAGTATTTGTTTCTAATCTAAGGCCTCCTTTAGTAATCATAATTACTCCTTAGTTCTAACCAGTCCCTACCAAAACAATAAAGTCAAATACCAAGGAAAAGAAAACCTTGCACTCTTACCCAATCAACAAAATAATAAAACTTAAATGTGAAAAGGGAATGAATGTTTTTTTATTTGGAAAAAAATGTGTTATAGTAGTTTTGATGGGCTATTAGAATTACTTATTTAAATTGTTATTCAACTATTTATTAAATGTATAAATAATTTACCTATAGTTAATATAAGTAATTTTTTTCTTTAATATAATTCTGACCCTATAAAATACATCTGAATCCCATGAAATTATAGATGAATTAACAATGTATCGTGGCTATTGTAAAACGATATATCATCCCATAAAATAAGTAAGAAATTTTTTCTTAAATTTATGATAACAACTAATCATCAATCCACATGTTGATCAGGCACAAAGTCACTCTATTGCTCCAATAATATCCGATGAGCAGAATTTGAGTCTACTTTCACAAAATAAATAGAAATTTTTTTTAAAAAAAATTATGATAAAAACAAGTTGTCAATTTTTGCATTGTGCTTACTATCATATTAAAATTTTAAACTCAACGAGACTGTAAAAAAATTGACAATGTACCATGAACATTATAAGACGACACATCATCCCATAAAATAAGTAGAAAATTTTATAAAAAAATTTTTAATAAAAACTAATCATCATTTTGTGTTATACTTACTCTGATATTAAATTTTTATTATAATTTTAATACAAAATTTATATTATATTAAAATAAAATAAAATAAAATAATTTTTCCTATTTAGAAAAGTAATTTTTTAATATGAAATCTATATTATATTAGAATTGTTGTTTTATTTTGAGGCGGGAGGTTATTTGTTTTATTCATTCCTGATTGTTGTTGCTAATTATTGATGATTGGTTGTTGTTGCTAATTGCCAATTATTAGTAATTGATTACTAATTTATATTAAATATTTAATAAATTATTATTATGGATTGTTGTTTGTACATATAATTACTAATATAGATATAAATTGAAATAAATAAATAATATTTAAAGATATATTTGTCTTTTTATTTATAAAAGTAAGATTAGTTTATGAAAGGTTTCAAAAAATATATATTTTTAAACTAAAATAATTAGATTCTCTATCAATTATCAATTTTTATTTCGAACTAAAACTAACGCATATTGTATAACTTTTAAAAATTAAAAAATAAAAGTACCTAAAAAGATAAACATCTTCTTAATTTTTAATCATGTCAAAATTTTTAAAATAGTGTTAGTTTTAAAATTAAGAAGATAAAATAATAGCTTAACACATGGTAAAAAAATTATCCAACATAATTTTTAAAATCAAAATTATACACATTCTCAATATATATATATATATATATATATATAGAGAGAGAGAGAGAGAGAGAGAGAGAGAGAGAGAGTAATTAAGAAATGTTTTCAAGTGATCTTAGAGTATGTTTCCACTTGACATACTAAATTTTCTCCACTCATTAGCCTTATTTGAAAACTCAATTTTAAAAAAATTAATAAAAAATGAATTTTAATTTAATGATTACCTTGTTTGAAAAATTTGCATCTAAAAAATTTAATTTTATCATTTAAAAAAATGATTTGATGAGAAAGTCATATTAAATCAAAGTTACAAGATTTTGAGAAAATATATCCCAATTAAAAAATTACATAAAATTGCTCTATTAAATCTATAACTTCTTTTTGAGAAAGTACAAACTTTATAGCTTAAATTAATATTATATATTTGTTTTAAATAAAATAAAATAATTTAAATTTATTATAAATAATAGAATTCAACTAAATTCTATTAATTTAAATTTTATTCTAAATAATAAAATTCTATCACTAAAATTTAAAAATTCGATTAGTAGAAATTTTTTTTCTTTTTTTACGAATGATTTATTTCAGGCAGGGCGATCATAATTACTTTAATAGTGTGTGTGTGTATATATATATATATATATATAATTTGTTTCCTATCCTTCCAAAGGGTTACATTTTTCAATTGACACTTATATTGCATACATAGCTAGGTCTATAAGCTATGTAGACTATTATTAGTTTCTTAACACACTTAATCCACTAATTACTTTCACGTAGTTTCTAACCTTAACACACTTAATCCACTAATTACTTCCACGTAGTTTCTAACCCCACCACCCCCCTTGGGTCATCATTTGATTAGCATATTAAGCTTGGTAGGTAAATTTAACTTCCACTAAAAGAGTTTTAATTAATAAGCATGTCAAATCATTCACTAATTATTGACATAAAATTAGGGGGAAACTATTGTCTAAAATAAAGTCAAGTTTCAGTTTGATAGGTGAACCCATCCTATCCTACACAATAATTTCACATAAAAAATCGAACGTCCATTTCTATTATTAGTGTAAATTTTGTCCATTTACATGCGTTGTCCAAAACCAACCTTGATTTAGGGTCCAATTTGTCTTGTGTTCATATTATAGTAGAAAGTTGCTTTAGATAATAATGGAATCAAACCAAACCAAAGTAAGAGCCATATATCACACTTCCTTTTATCTTGTAGAATGTTCGTGTGTGTGTGCGTGTTGAAAGAGAAGTGAAATGAAGGTAATGAATCCAAAATATTTATAATATTTGTTAAGGTTTAACCCTTAATATCATAATATATTATATAAAATAAATATCCAATCAGCAGACAATTTTTTATATTATTTATATGTCAGTAGATTTATTTTTCAAAACGAAAAAAATTAAACTTTCATATACTTCTCAAATTTTGCAAATTTATTTAATTTGAACCAATTAAAGTAAATATTTTTATTTTTAATTAAATTTATTTTATCTTATATAAAATAATTTATTCAAAATTTAATAATAAAATTTATTCAAAATAATTATGTCATTTAAAACTAATATCATTCTAAATGAAATATTTTTTATTTTTTAATCAAAATTTCATTAACATCTAAACTTTATTTAGAATCATATAATTTATTATGAATGAAAATGTTTTAACTTTTGTCAAATTATTTGATCTAAATATTTATATATGTTAGCTAAAGTATTGATAAAATATTCTTCAACCAACTCAGTATTATATTAATAATTTTATTAATTAAAAATTACTTATATTTCACATTTATCTACTATAATGAATCTTATATATATATATATATATATATATGATAACTTTACAACATTAAAATTTAATTTCACAAATAAAATTTTTTTTCAAATTTTATTATAAATTATATAAGTAAAAATTTTATTTTTTCCACTCATAAATAGTATATGTAATTAATATAATATATGATTAATATAACTATAGTTTTAACGATATAAAATCTTATATGCATATTACTACATCTATTTTCTTATAATGAAAACCACATTATCTATTTTATTTTTACTAAATTTATTTATTATTAGATATAATTATTAACAAGTGAAGATAATAAAAGATAAGAAAAACTTAAATGTATTTAATGCGACAAATATTTTTTTAGAAAGTGTAACTTATTGATAACTTATTAATTGGGTAACTAATTGTAATAATAAGCGATTAATATTAAAGTAACAAATTTAATAGCTAAAATTTTAAACTATATACTACCATAATAGTATCTTAAAGATCCCTATATACTATACTATGAAGAGAATATATTTCCAATGTGGTGTCTACATTATTTTAAAATAAAATAATTTTAAAAATAGAAGTTGTTCACAATTTGGATCTTTAATCTTCTACACTATAAGATAGACACTCAATTGTAAAACTGTCAATCAAATAGTATAATATGTTGTCACATGATATTATTTGTCATTACTTTAATAATGTCATTTATATCATATCATGTCACTTTAATAAGGTGAAAATAAGGAAAAGAAAATAAAGACAACGTATCCAGCTCTTATCTATTATTTGCCATTACTTTAATAGTGTATACATTTATTGCATTTCCTTCCAAAGGTGTTATAATTTTAGATAGACATATATATTGACTAGGTTTAGATGAGCTGGTTCGAGGCTTATTCCCATAATTTATAAAAACGCACCGCTTCACTGCCATAATGGGATGCCGAATTGACCTTGGATAAATAGAGAATAACAAATTATCTCGCAATTGCATCTGTAGTAGAAACAAATGCCCATGATACCCATGATAATAACGAAATTGCCATCCATAAATTGAATGAACAGTGTCGAAGCCATCCACTGAGGTGGTGGTTAGCTTGGTAAGTGCCCTTCTGGGTCTAATATAATTTCAATAATTATTTTCAACTTAGTTCTTTATTCGCCTAGTCTTCAAAATACGTTACTTCCATCTCTGTTAAAATTCTCAATCCAAGTAAGATCCTCTATACACACTTAATCCACTGATTGCTTATTACACTTTGCCGCTAACCCCTGACTAAGTCATTAAAAGAATGTCATTTTATTTGCATGTTAAGCTTGGCAGGTAAATTTTAACTTCCACCTAAAGGGTTTGATTAAAGAAAATTATGAAAAATTATTGTCTAGAATAGAATCATATTTCTTTTTTTTGATGGGTGCACTACAATTTCTAGGTTAATTAATTAAACTATAATATACATGCATAACTTAAATTTAAACCGTCTGAACAATTAATCAATTTTTTAAATTCAAAACCAAGCTTGGAAGCACTTGAGTCGATTACATGGTGCATTGATTTAGGGTCCAATTTGTCATGTGTTCATATTATTGACTCTCAATAATAAAATCACTTTAGATAATAATGGAATCAAACCAAACCAAAGCAAGAATCATAAATATATCACATACACATACTTCCTCTTATCTTGTAGAATGTGTTTGTAAAGTAATGTCTCCGTTTCATAATATTTACTATCATTCAAAGTTTGTACATAAATTTAAAAGTTATTAATTAAAAATAATTTCAATTAATATAGATAAATATATCCTTAATTTATTTTAATTAAATTAATTGTAATAAGATGAGAGAGATAATGATGAGAGTATATTTGAAAAACAAAAAATTAATATTACATTGAAATGGTAGAATAACAATTATATTAAAATAAAAAAATTTTCTAAAACGTAAAAATATCTTAAAATATATGGAGTATTTGTTAAGGTTTGATCCTTAATATCATAAATTATATAAAATAAACATTAAATCAGCAGACTATTTAACTTAATTTTCCAAGTACATGAAAAACTATAAAATTAATATATTTCTTTTATCATGAGATAAAACGTTTCATTGCTGAAATTCACATCACCGGTGCCGACCCTACGTGCCAATGATATGAATTAGCAGCTGCAAGAGGTCAAAAATGGAGTCTGCCAGATAAGGATTTTTGTTTTTTTCTTTTATAGATTTTTTGTGAAAATAGTAGGTACACAGAATATACAATTGATAGAATAGACAACATATCACGTCTTTGAATGCTGTAGTGTACATGAGAAAACAATAGTTTTTTAAATTTATAGAAAATAAAATATGAAAAAAATATGTAAATATAAAAATTATAGACATTTGTAAATATTTTTCTTACATATATATATTTATAAAAAAAAATATTAAAGTAAATAATTATGAAAATGTACCAAAAAATAATATCGGAAATAATTATTTAAATTAATATTAATTATAAAAATAAGTACAATGATAATAATTAGTTAAGTGTATCTATAGAGATAACTTGATGATGAAATGCATTTTATAAGGGTAAGCATCTTGAGTTGATACCTTTCATCCATTATTATGTACAAACTATTGAAGCGAGACTCTATTTTGTATTTCTGTTTTCCTGACAATCTTTTTTCTCCTTTTATTTTGGATCTATGTTACTCTTATCTTTATTTTCTTCTGTCTTTCTTTTCACTTTTTCTTATCTATATTACTCTTATCTTGGATGAGACTAATATTTCTCTTATTTTTAATGGGAGTCAACAAATTTTTTAAAACTGTGGCAAAAGCCTATACTATCAAAATTAAAAAAAATTGCTCAAATCTTCTCTTTTCTTTCCTTGGGTCCTTAAATCTAAACAATGATAGTAAAATTTCAATGTAGTGTAACATAAAAATAAAAATTATCACAATAAAAATAGAAAAGAGAAAATTAATATTAAATATTATAGTAGCAAGACAAATTGCACAACAATTATACATATTATTAATAATTATAGCAGACAAATTTCTAACGAAAACACCTAGTAAATATTTATTAAACCCAACAAAAAATTCAATAAAAAATTCAAAAGAAAGAGAAGGAAGAATATTTAGAACTGATTTGAGAGTGGTGGGAGCATATTGCTGGTACTAAACATGATGAGTCATCATCAGTGCAGTGTTTTCAAAATAATAAAAATATATTTTTAATTTTTTTGAAATCATAGAATCATGTTCAAAATATTTTAACTCCATTTTATTGAGTTTTGAAAAATATTTTTGAAACGTGAAAATACCTCCACCAGAAATTTCCATAAAAATACTTGACAAGAAACGAAGTGTGAAGACAAAAGATAAGCTAATTGTGCTAGAGGTTGAGAAACCCAATAAATAGGTATTTTAGAAAAATAAAAGATAAATTTTATTAATCAAGAAAATGGTAAAATATCAAAATATTAAAATTTACAGGAAAATATCAAAATACTAAATTTTATATTCTTATAATTTCATAAAAAATTAAGATAATCCATAAATACTAAAAATAAAAGCATCAATCTAGATTATTCAACTCTTTTAGTCTTTTAGCAAGATCAATTTAGACACCAATAAACATAAATTCATTGTCAAAAATAAGTTTTCTGCTTGATTTTGGATTACAAGTTAAAATCACGCAACAAAATAACATAAATAAAATAAATTTGACACAAAAGGGGATATAAAATAGAAATATATAAAAAATCACTATTAAGAAAATAAATAAAGTCTCAAGATGACCCAAGGAAGGTAAATCTAGGAATAATAGTCAAATTTACTCAAAAGACAAAAAACCTCAATTTATACCCTCACAAGTCTTATCAAGTATTCAAGATTTACTTTAATATTATTATTTTAAGATGTTGGCAGATAATCATGAATGATTCAATTTGACAGAAAAATAATACATGAATAATAATTTTTTAATATCATTAAAATATTATTAATTGTCATTAATTTAAGTTTTTGAAGTTTAAGATATATTTTTAAATTAATTTATATTTTTTATATACTTAATGCTAACATTTAAATTGAAATATTAAATACTTAACATTTATTAAACATTCAATTTCAGCAATATCTAGAGCAAGAATAAGCAAACACTAAATCAATAATAACATTTATTAGAAAACCATGCTTTTCAGAAAGTTTTTTTTTAAAAAAAAAATACTGTTTTACTATAAACAATAAAAAAAAAAAAAGTTGAATACCCAGTCAAAAAATTTTAGTATTTATAACTTTTGAATTTTGATAATCACGTGCAGACGAAATTTTAATATGTATTGAGTTGATTACGTCAAATTATTAATTATTTAATGAAGAAAAATTATTTATGTAATTTTCATACTTTACAAATAGTAATTTCTAATATTTTATAGAATTAATATGTAAAATATATTATATAAATATATTTTGATTGAATATTTCATAATTTTACGTTGTAAATCCACTCTACTAATAAATATCTCCACATATATAACTCAAATTTTAAACAATAACACAATTAATAAGACAAAAATAGTTTAAGAATTTCCAGCAAATTTAACTCTTTTTCCACAAAAAGACTATGCGGCTATTTGATATAGTTGATGGGTGCAAGTTGAGACAAATTAATCGATAAAATAATATTTGATAAAAATCTAAAACAATAGCTATTAATTGATTAATGTGTCAATCAGTTGCAGCTAGAATCCTCTCTTGTCATATTTGAAGTTATTTTTCAACTTCAGCTGTTAATAATTAGTAAAAAATAAAAATATTATTTCTTTTAATTTTTTTATTTTTATTTTAATTATTTATATAAAATAATTTGTTTTAAACTATTATACATAAATTTTATAAAAATATATATATAGGATATTTTAATTAATAAAAATATATTAACATATATTTTAAAATTTCATAAATATAAAATAATAATTAAAATATTTTAAATTTTGAAATAATATATTATAATGATAGGCAAAATATATTATTTTATTATATTATTTAATTTAATATATAAAATATTACTATTATTATATTATTAATCATTTTACAGATTAAAAATAATCATTAAATAAAATTTATCTAATATTTAATATCAAACTGCTATCAGCACGGCTATTAGATACAATTATCGATTATATCAAACAGCTGAAAGCAAGAACGACGTCACGAGATTACTCAGACTTTTACTCTTTGGCACATGCTTTCCCCCATTTTATTTCCATTAAAATAAAAAATAACTTTTAATCGCAAATAATTATGTATAAATATTGGTTGGTGATCCCATATGGATTATGTCATAATTTTATAATTTAAAAAATAGATAATAATGCAAATTTAATAATCTGTTTGACTATATTTACAAAAAAAATCTCAAAATGATTGATATCTGGCAAAAATCTCAAATTATTATCATTATTTTTTTAATTTATGAAATTAGTATGCAAGATGTTTGTAAGGTGAATTACTAGTTTGTAACTTAAAAAACAAGACAAATTAGAATATTTTATTATTTCAATGTTAAAGTGTCATTTTTCAATAATATGTATTTCTCATTCTCAAAATCTATCTTTATTTTTACTCGCAACTCCTAGTTTTGTAGATTTATTTAAATATTTTAATTAATTTAAATTTTAAATTATAAATATATTCATAACATATCTATAAATTTTATTTCGATTAGGATAAATTTTTTGTTTACTTGAATATATTTTTTTACTCCAAATGTGTCCAAAAATAAGCTTATTTATATTTAATTTTGTGAATTCATAAAAATCATATTCCCAATCTTATAATTTAAGATAGATTCAAATTTAAGGCAATTAAAAACAACATTCCATTATTATTACTTAAATTAATATTCGTTAATAAATATAATTCAATTTAGTAAAAAATAAACAAATTTTCTTTTCATTAAGTATTATACCAAATTTTTGAACCATCCACATAAATTATATAATGTAGTGACGTAAAAATAATTATCTTTTAAAATTTAAAAAATTATTACTCATTTGTGAAAAATTTTATATACGTAGCTTAATCTAATTGGTTAATTCATATTATCAATGCCGGATAAGACATGGTCACACGGCGAAAAATACGCGGCAAGAGCACAATCAATTTGCTGCTACGAGCAGCATAGCGTCCATTTCCCTTATCAGTTTCATTCATTACTTCAACAGACCTTCATAATCCCACCTTACTTACGGCTGAAAAGCATACCTGATAACAAGAAGCATAAGAAGCAGAGGAAGAAGAAGAAGAAGAAGAAGAGCTTTAATGGCGTGTCGTCCCCGGCTCAGGATATAATAGCGTCACTATTTTACAAAAGCATCCAAAGCAAAGAAAAACCAAACCAAAAACCAATTTGTTTCAAGGAAGCAAGCAAAAGAAAGAAAACTGTTGCTTCAAAGACCCACTGATGATTGTAAAGAAAGATCATTAGAAACTGTTCACTTATATAATAATACTACTGCTACTACCCAGTTTCAAGAAACAGGAAAGATAGAACATCGGAGTAAATGAGAGGAGGAGGAAGGGAGATTCTTGTTTTGTTCTTTGGTGTTCTTGCAACGGTGTCGTTTGCAGCTAATGTGACATACGATCACAGGTCCTTAGTCATCGATGGTAAGCGCAGAGTTTTGATCTCTGGCTCTATTCATTACCCCCGCAGCACTCCTGAGGTACTTTCATTTTTACCATTTTCTTTGTGTTCTTGTCTTTTCGGAAGAAAAGAATAGTTTTATTATGTGTTTGGTGTAGATGTGGCCAGGCCTTGTACAGAAAGCCAAAGATGGAGGTCTTGATGTTATAGAAACTTATGTTTTCTGGAATGGACACGAACCAGTTCGAAACCAGGTTTTATACCTTTTTTTTTTTATGATTAATTTTCTGTCTGGTTCCCAAGAAAATGTATGAGAAAGTTATTGATTACTGGATTTTCATTGTTATATGCATTGGAAAGATTTTTTTTTTATGTATGTATTGTGAGGTTGAGGTTTTGCGTTCTCTTTACTCAAAAAGAGGGAAAACTAGGATTCTGTCAATTTTCTGTTTCTTGATTATTTTAATGATTAAAGAATCAATGAATTTTGCTTTTTTTTTTTTTTTTTTCTTGGCAATGATAACATGTGCAGTATAATTTTGAAGGAAGATATGACATCGTGAAATTTGTCAAGTTAGTGGCAGAAGCTGGACTATATGTTCATCTCCGAATTGGTCCATATGTTTGTGCAGAGTGGAATTATGGGTATATAATTTTATTCTTTTTGATTTGGATACATTACTGGATTGGTGTATAATTCTGTTTTTTATTTGGGTTGAGCAGTGGCTTTCCTCTTTGGCTACATTTTATACCTGGAATCAAGTTTCGAACCGATAACAAGCCATTCGAGGTTTTTACCCTTACTTGGTTGATTCGTATTATTGGCTTAATTGATTATCAGTCATTACTTAGCTTCTCAATGTTTCAGGATGAAATGCAGCGATTCACGGCTAAGATTGTGGACATGATGAGGCAGGAAAAGCTATATGCATCTCAAGGAGGACCCATCATTTTATCACAGGTTGATTTTCGTAAATGTTTAGCGTTTGGTAGTAAATCACCTTTGCATGTTCTATTTGTAGATTTTCTTCCATCATTAGGCAATGAATCCTTAATTATCACTTCTTCTGACTTTCTTGTCAATGAGGTGTTGTGTTCTAAAAGCTAAACCCCTTTTTTTTTCCTTATTTGTTGTTTAATTTTTTAAATTTCAGATTGAAAATGAGTATGGAAACATTGATTCAGCATTTGGACCTGCTGCTAAATCCTATATCAATTGGGCAGCAAACATGGCTCTGTCTCTTGATACTGGTGTGCCCTGGGTCATGTGCCAGCAGGCAGATGCTCCTGATCCTATTGTGAGTTTCTTTTAATCCTAATATTTCAATTTTTTTCCCTGCCAAATCTTGTTTATTATATTTTCTTTTTGATTTCTTGGATGAATTTGCAGATAAACACCTGCAATGGGTTCTACTGTGACCAGTTCACCCCAAATTCTGAAAACAAGCCCAAAGTTTGGACTGAGAATTGGAGTGGATGGTCAGTACCTAAACTTCAACATTAACAGTTATGATACTTCATATAAAATGGCTCTTACATAACTTTTGATTTCTTCTTTCGCCAATCTCAAATGCTAGGTGTCTATACTTCGGTGATGCTGCTCCCTACAGACCTGTTGAGGACCTTGCATTTGCCACGGCACGATTTTACCAGCTAGGGGGAACTTTGCAAAACTATTATATGGTAAGTGAAGTGAATTCTTCTCTGGTATAAAGCAACATCTCAAACCAAAATATTTGAGCTCACAAATTAAATTTAAATTTGGTTGCTTGTGTATATAGTACCATGGCGGGACGAACTTTGACCGGACATCTGGCGGACCTTTCATTTCCACAAGTTATGATTATAATGCCCCTCTTGACGAATATGGTATGCTTTTTATCTATCTATTATCTTCAATGATCTTGTGTTGCCATTGTACCAGACTTGCCTGCAATATACTGTTACTGTAAGGGTAGCAAAATTGTGAAAGAGATATGCCAACCTTTAAGTGGTCAGATTGATTATTGAAGAATGTCTTGCAAGTTTCATCAGTGAGAAGAGTTGACACATTTCACATGTAATGCAGGACTTCTTAGACAACCTAAGTGGGGTCATCTGAAAGATCTGCATAAGGCCATCAAGCTTTGTGAAGAAGCATTACTAGCCACTGATCCAAACACTTCTTCTCTAGGTCCAAACTTGGAGGTACGTCCCTAATTTTGATATATTTATCCATGTCCCTTTTTGATTGGACAGTATTACTTTGTGTATGTGAATTAATAAACTTTTTAATGCACTTTTTAATCCTTAAAATTTTGCAATCCCACCATAAAAATAGTATCTAAGGCTTCCTAAATTGTAATTTGTATTGATTCAGTTTTTCTTTTGCAGGCTACAGTATATAAAACAGGGTCAGGATTATGTGCTGCTTTTCTTGCCAATATTGCCGCCACTGACAAAACTGTAACTTTCAATGGCAATACGTATAATTTGCCTGCATGGTCTGTTAGCATTTTACCTGACTGCAAGTCTGTAGTTCTCAACACTGCAAAGGTTTGTCTGAATTCCACGCCTCTATTTGCTTGCCATACTTCTGCAGTTTTGTATGCAGATGCATGGACTGCTAAAAAGATGCGGTTGCATGACTGCAAATGCTTAGTGATATTCACATTGTTTGCTAATTTCCAAAAGCATATATATTACTGCAAAATCTTTTTTTTTTTTTCTATGTTTTGGGTTTCCCTATTGACCATTTAATGTATACTAATAGCATAACAATGTTTTTTCCCCTTTGTTATGACAGATTAATGCAATGACTGTGATTCCAAGCTTCACCCGTCAATCTCTGTTGGGTGATGTTGCTTCCTCCAAGGCAGTTGGCTCTGACTGGAGCTGGATAAATGAATCTGTAGGTATCTCAAAGAATGATGCATTTGTGAAATCTGGACTATTGGAGCAGATAAATACTACTGCTGATACAAGTGACTACTTATGGTACTCAATCAGGTATGAAAATCTATCGTTTCCATAGCTGTTTGCTGAAAGCATGGTTTTGCTGCTCTAATCAATCATATGAAGATCTCCATATATGAATGATATACTATAAATAAAAGTGCTTTTCTATCAAAGCCCTTATCGATTATTTTTGGCAGTACCGATTTCAAAGGAAATGAGCCCTTCCTTCAAGATGGATCTCAAACTATTCTTCATGTGGAATCTCTTGGCCACGCCTTTCATGCTTTTGTTAATGGGAAGCTTGCAGGTGACAAAAGTTGCATTTTCAGTTTCAATGAATAATACTTTTTTTCCCATTCAAGATTTCTCTTTTTAGTTCTTGTTATTTCTTCCTTGAACAAAATGTCTCCCTCAATGTGCCCAGCATCAAAAAAATGACATCTCCCATGCTTCATTTTTATTTCTACCTTGTTTTGAGTTCCTGGAGATAATCTGTTACCAGAATAATTAAGGACAGTAATGTTATCTTTTGCAATATCAATTGCAACAGAAGCTCTCAAAAATTTTCCACTCATCAAGCAGAATGGCATTTGGATAATATTTTGTTTTATAGTCCTCTGTTCTCACAGTTTTCATACCCATACAAAATACCAGTAGCATAGAGATCAAGCATGAAAGATAGCATGATTTTCAAATACCATTTATCCAATCTCTTCATTTATGATTTTCAAATTTGTGAAGATTTCTTGAAATCTAGTTATGCTTTTGGTTTGAACAATTGAAGTGATACTTATCTTCACTTGAATATTAAAAATTGGGGCACGTACAGGAAGTGCAACAGGCAAGAGTAGCAATCCTACGGTTTCAGCAGATATTCCCATTACAGTTGTGCCTGGGAAGAACACCATTGATCTCCTAAGCTTGACGGTTGGACTTCAGGTTTAGCCCTCTTGATTATCATTTATGTGAGCAATTATTAGAGAAGGATAGTTATTATGTGCCTCATGTTCTGCTTCGGTAGTTCTTTGTTTGACTGAACTATCTGTTGGATGAACAAATTCCAACATTCAAAAACTGTTAGATGTGTCTTTATTTGAAGGAAAGACATAACTTTTTGTTTCAGAATTATGGAGCTTTTTACGATTTGACTGGTGCGGGGATAACTGGTCCAGTAACATTGAAAGGTCAACATGGAACGACTGTTGATCTGTCTTCACAGCAGTGGACGTATCAGGTAAATCTTTGTTTCCCATATTGTCTTGTGGGCCAGGCCTAACCTATCCAATTGATAGTACCAGAATATGGCATAATGAAGAGACGAAAATTGCCATTTAGATTAAGTAGAGAATACCAGTCTCCAAAAGGACCAATTGGACTTAAGATGAAATGCTACACTTTTCATGTTCATTTCTTTATATTTTGAATGTAGGTTGGACTTCAAGGTGAAGCATTAGGTCTTTCTAGTGGAAGTTCTTCAAAATGGATTTTGCAGCCTAACTTGCCTACAAATCAGCCTTTGATATGGTACAAGGTAATGTTATATTATTTTGGTCATAATGTATCCAAATTCAGTGTAAAATAGAAGCCATGATATAATCATGTCATAGACCTTTTCTGTATTATGATATTGAAATTTGCTAAAACTTCTGATAATAAAATTTTTAATATCAAACTTTGAAAGCAATTTAGGCTGTAGATTGCTTTCAAAGTATTAGTTCAGCAATTTGCAGGACTATTCTAGAGTGGAATGAGCTTACAATTTTGACGATCAACTTATGAGAAACGGTCAAGTTACCAACATTCAGAACAACTGAAAAGGTAGACTTAACTAACTAGATTTTAGTTCAAGGATTGTTTGATCGGTAAAACATATGATTTTTTTGAAGCCGCAAATAGTGGATATGCAGCAATAGTTACAAAAAAAAAAAAGGCCTATAATAGAAAAGTTGCTGATACAGAAAGTGCATGAGTCTCCATGACAATGTATTCAGAAACTGAAATTTGCGTTGTTATTTTGTTTCTTTCCCATGTTATCTTATGACCAACTCAACGAAGCAATAGTCTGAAATTCTTAGAAACTAACAAGAATATGTTCATTTCTAAATGTTTTATACTTGTTTAAATGATGTTGAATCAATTTCTTAGAAACTAACAACTTGTGATACTTGTGATCCAGACCAGTTTCAATGCACCTGCAGGCAATGATCCCATTGCAATCGACTTCACAGGAATGGGCAAGGGTGAGGCATGGGTGAATGGACAAAGCATCGGACGCTATTGGCCAACCAATGTGTCTCCAAATGGTGGTTGCACTGACTCTTGCAATTACAGAGGAGCTTACAGTTCAACCAAATGCCTCAAGAACTGTGGCAAGCCTTCGCAGACATTGTAAGTACTGAAACTGACTAATATAACAGGCTTGAGAAACTTTTCGTGAACTGTTTATTCTGATATCAACAAGTTTTGCAGGTATCATGTACCTCGTTCATGGGTGAAATCAAGTGGTAACACTCTTGTGTTGTTTGAGGAAATAGGTGGGGATCCGATGCAGATAGCTTTTGCTACTAGACAGGTTAGAAGTGTGTGCTCCCACGTGTCGGAATCTCACCCACAGCCTGTAGATATGTGGAACACAGATTCAGAAGCAGGAAGCAAATCAGGACCTGTACTATCACTGCAATGCCCAGATCCTAATCAGGTCATTTCTTCAATCAAATTTGCAAGCTTTGGAACACCACATGGAACCTGTGGAAGTTTCAGCCACGGCCAATGCAGTAGCAGCAGTGCTCTTTCCATTGTACAGAAGGTATGACCCTTTTATTCTTAAAATAGAGTTTGATGTATCAGTATAGAACTTTTGCTGGTTTGAACTAAAGGATGATATTTTGCAGGCTTGTGTTGGATCAAAGAGTTGTAGTGTTGGTGTGTCGATAAGTACATTTGGTAATCCATGCAGAGGAGTAAGAAAGAGTCTAGCAGTAGAAGTTTACTGTTCATGACATGTTGCTCAAGCATTTCACTTTGTGGGACAAGCAAAATAAGCAAAAGCTGTATCAAATTAAATAAACAGTTTGATTATCAAAGTAAAATATACCAAAAAAAAAAAAAAGGAAAGTTGTGTCATCCCTCAATTGCATTACATACATAAAGAAAACTTTAGTGCCTCTTTGAAATTGCTCAAGTCAATTGTGCAAAAAGAGTTGTCTATTTTGGTAGAAAAATTATGCTACTGCCAATTTGGGCTGCAAAGAACTAGAATATGATATTTCCACTCATTATTCATACAGCTAAGGACTAGTCATTGTTAGTGAACGAAGTGTGAATCGAATTGATGAAAACTCCTTAATAGTTGCAATTTATCATCATTCTTAATATTTTCAAGCTCTATAACATCAGGTTAAAATTGAGAACTTAACCAAAGTTTTAGTTATCGAGGCTCTAACCTCATGATTCTGCAGATGACTACAAATTATTGTACACGGATAATAAATTAGTGATTTAAAAATGAGAGGCATTTCCATAAAGAATCATTACTTGTTTCTTATGGAAAAGTCACTTGTGCATAAAAAACAAATCATCAGCTGGTATTTTTTCTAATGCACTTCTCTTTTCTGATCTCCCTTCACCTTTTTTGGTATAATCTGTCTCTGAAGCTACTTCTCCAGTAAAAACTAAAAACTTTACCAAGAAAAAGCATTTATTAAATTAATAATACCAATAAATTTTCTTGCCTTTATTTATGCATTCAATTCAAATACAAAGCATACAAAACCCAAAACCACATACATTTGGGTACCAAATTTGCTGATCTTTACCTTCATCATCTGTTACTAGTATTCAGACACTTCCTTAACAGCTTCAAAGCTATATTGTCTTTGAAACCTGCAAACACTGCAAAGAGGTGAAAGGAGGGATGGAGTCTGGTACTTCTCTTCTCCACCCATCATTGGCATTGGAACTCCCCTCTTGACAGGGCTAACATAATCTGGCCTGTAAGTCTTGCCCAAAACTCCTTCAACGAGATCTGTCAGATTGAAAAACTTGAACTGTGTTTCCAAGTGAGCAAAAGCATCATCCTCAGGTAAATGATAATTGTGAATCCTGTCCTCTTCTTTACCAATAGGCCTCACCCTTATATTTAGCTCCACCAACTTAGAAACTCTAACTCTTATAGTATTAGCATCATCTGTTCTTTCAACCAAAACCTCTCTTTCTTCGCCATTAGCCCTCCATTCTGCCTCTCCATCTGCAGGGATGTCAACTATCTCACCGTCCCATCTTACTATAAGAGCATCAATCTTATCATCCCACTTCGAAACTGTCTTTGCTGCAATGACTAATGTGTGAGTGTCAAACATGATCGAGAGGGCTTTCACCCATGTAAAGTCTCGAGTCCTTCCTTGAGGTCTCGTTCCGATGAAGTGTGCATTAATATGCAAGTTGTCATCAGACACAATAGCGAAGTTTCCTCCCTTTTCTCCATGGAAGTAAAACATCACGCCATCACCACCAACAAACCGAGGATCATAACACAGAGAGCCATATCCATTGCAATTAGGCCTTCTCCCTGCCATTGAAGATAAACAAATGGAAACATAAGTAAAAATGGTTTACATGGTAGTCTAAAAAGTTAAAAGATGGATAAGTGAACCAATAAGCTTTTGGTTCAGTTGCAGCCAAATTAACCAAAAAAAAAAAAGGGGCAAGTGATAATTATCAGAAGCCGAAGTAAAAATGCAGGATGATAAGCTGGCTTACACTTGCAGGTGACTTCACATTTGCTACTGCAATCAATGAAGCATCCTTTCCGCTTCTTGTTTTTCACAGGCTTCCTCTCTTTGCATTGATCAGGACACACCAGGATCTTGTTATAGCATGCCCCTCTAGCTTGACACAAAACTTGTTCACGCCCTGAAGGTAATTTTGTCAATACGGTATAATGTGTTCTTGCAGGATCTAAGGGATCCTTCTTGCTGTTGTAGTTATTTTTAGCTTGAACAACATGAAAGAGGAATACAAGTAACAAAGCCAGAAGAATAGATGGCATTCTTGTAGCCATGGCTCTGTTTAGTGGGTGCAGGCGAAGTTCTTCTCGTTACTCCTCTTCTTCTGTTGAATCTTTAGGAATGCCAATGCAGAGAAGAGATGGCTAGGGTAGGGTGTGATGAGGCATGTATATATAGAGGGAGTGTTATAAGCTACAACTAGCCAACTGGACCTTGGTTTAAGGCTTAATTTTAGTGAATTTTGCTTCTTCATATTAGCACAAAATACTCGAGGAAGGGCTCTTGTGCTAGTCATTCTTTTGACTAAATAGTTGCTGACTATGCCTTTTAGTTATTAAAACTTAAACCAAAATAAGGCTTTTAACCCGCGAATTCAAATCTCATTCAAAGCTGAATTCATCAAAATAAAAATAAAAAAAAAGTTGAGTTTGCTTCCGTTTCAAATCCAAGTTTGCATGAATTTCCAAGAAATGTTGGAGAATCCACATTACTAAATAATTGCTAATGTTTTTTTTTTAATACAAACTAAATACAATTACACTAGTGTCAGTGTGTCCCACCCAAGGTCACGTTTGGGTGGCCTTGGGTCCAATCTTTTTTTTTTTTTTTTTTTTAACATTTTTGGATGGCATAATTTTTCTTTTTTCTTTTTTCTTCAAATACGAAACATAATTTGTTTAAATATTATTTTTTAATCTTTCCCCTTTTTTTTCAAATTCTATGCAAAAGTTTGAGTGTCTTGGGTGCTAAAGGTTTTTTTCTTCAAATAAAAAATAGAATCTGCTCAAATATTTTTTCTTTTTTCTTCAAAGTTTGTATAGAAAATGAACAAAATATTTAATTGTCTTCTATGCTACAATTTTTTCTTTTTTCTTCAAGAAACAGAATTTATTCAAATATTTTTTTATTTTTTGAAATTAAGAAATTCTATAATTACAAATAAAAAATACAAATTCTGTATGTAAAATGAAAAAATTTTGTATCAAATTCTATATAAAAAAATGAATAAATTTTGTATTTGAAGTGAAATAATTTTGTATCCAAATAATAAGTCAAACACAGTTTAATATAATTACTGTTACTATCAATGCGTGTTTGGCTTATTGCAATTTTTAAACATATAAAAAATGAATGAAAAAAATACAGAATTTGATAAAAAAAAAAAATAGATATATATAAAATTAACAAATTTTGTATTCAATAAAAAAAAAGCGCAGCAAATGTACTCTCAATCACGATATAGAATTTGAAATTATGTAAATAAAAAATATAGAATTTGAAATTATGTAAATAAAAAATACATCAAAGTCAAGTTTCCTATTAATATTATGTGTCTCAAAAAGTTCTTACTAAATGCAATTTAGTAAATTGTATTCATCAAAGCTGCATTAGTTATTAAAAATTTTAATAAAAAAAACACAGCCAAAAAAAATCCACGAATGAAGTAGAGAATTTGATATCAATCAAGAGGTTAAAAAAAATTAAAAAAAAGTTATCTGTTTAAAAAAAAAAATTACCAAGTGTAGCTTAAATGCCAAGGTACTGTTAACCAGGATCATACGCAACACAAAGTCCTCTCTGTATTAGACTTTGATAGTTAGAATAGAAGCACATAGGAATAGTTAGCGTAGGGTTTGTTTCTTTTTAAGAGAAATCCAAGAAAGGGATTAAAACCAACTAGTTCTTTCTCCCTTACGCCTGCATCCATGGACCATAATTCACTTTGTTCACCACTATATGCATTACCTCAAAAGGGTTAAATTACGTTGGAAGTTACAATAAACAAAAGGATGACTATACAATTTACCAAATTGAAGTAGAGAATTCATCTTAAAAATTGAAATATATCCCACTTGGCCCACATGAATGCAGCCGTTTACTATCATCAAACACTTTCCAACTCATATATGCTTTATGATATATTTGTACATTTTTTTCTTTTTTGCTTTTTTTTTTTTTTTTCACGAGGCCAACCGATATATATGGTCACAGTTTATCTAAGCCTTAGGTGTTGTTGCACCGTTAGATGGAGAGACTTTAGGTCCCTTTGACTTTGGATAGGTGGGAAGTAGGAGATGATTCATCCATGTGGCATTACCGGAAATCTAGAGGACTTGCCTCATTTCAGTTATGGAATTCTGCAATAACATGTATTATATGCATATAGTGTATTTTACATTTTTATTTTAACAAAAATGTGAGGTCGGTAGAAGAAAATGTCGGGTGCTCATCACACTCCAATTCCAATTATATTTGGAAGTATTTTCATCATGTCTATATCAAGGTCAAATTTTGAAATGCTTACCTATACGGACTCACACGATGTATATATACTATCAACCTCATACTTGATAGGCTTAAACATAATCCAACGCGGTGGAGGGTTTATGAAGGTCTCAGATTGGCGTGGTTAAAGGGCCGCAGAAGGTGTATGGTGGAGGCTGATAATAAAGGCGTGGTGGACATGGTTCTTGGCAAGAGTTTGGTGCACAACCGCAACGAGCAGTTGGTTCTGAAGATTCGACAACTGCTGGAATGGAAATGGGAGGTGAAATGCCAACATGTGTTTAGAGAAGCAAATTTTGCAGCTGATCTGGGTACAAGGCTTGATGTCGGGACACATCTATTCGACTCTCCACCAGATGGGTTGCTTTCTCTACTTTTGCATGATGTGAGTGGAGTTGCTCACTCACGGTCTTGCATGAGTTAGTTTGAGCCTTGTCTCCGTTTTCTCATCTAAAAAAGATAATCAAACGCGCTTAAAACGGGCAGTTTTGTAGAAGAGTGTAATCTCAAAGATCGACTAATAAAAGTATCATTTAGTGACATGTCATTCAGTTGAACTCGTCGGTGACAGAGTTAAGATAATAGACATTCCTAAATGTTCGAAAATTTATAGGCACATTTGATTTTTATATTTTGGGATTATACAATTATATTAGTAACTAAAATTTAGACCCAATAACTATTATTCGTATAAAAGCGACATTCAAAGACCACATATATCAACTAAGTGGGGTGTATTGGATCAAGAGAATTAAAGACTTTTATGGATTTTAAAAATTAAAAATATTCAATAATGACTTTTAAAAACCATTAAAAGTTTTTAAAAGTCAAGAGGTATTTAACAAAAAATTTTAAGACTTTAAAAAAGTCTATAAAATTTAGGGAGTAGTTAATAAAGACTTTAAAAAAGTTTACAGGGAAGTACTCAATTACAATTTTTATCAAGTCTATAAAAGTTAACTGATATTCAAAAAATTATATTCAAAAAGTTATTTACTTTTAAAAGTGATAAACATTCATAGATTTTAGATAATTTTATAGTATATCATAGATTTTAGATAATTTTACAATATAAAACATCTAAAAAATTCTCTTTTACATTCTCTTAAATTTTCTCAAGATTTTTGTAGACTTTAAAAATAAAATTTTTAAAAGTCGTTCATAAACTTATAAACTCCATAAAAATCCTTAAAAATCTGTAAACTCTATGAAAATCATTCACTTAAAAAAGTCTATGAAAATATTAGAGGGGTGTATTCAATTAATACTTTTATAGATTTTTTCAAGAGAATAACTTTTATAAAACTTCCATATTTTTTAATGATTTGAATGAAATTTATAAAATTTATTAATGACTTTCAAAGATTTTATTTTCAAAGTCTACAAAAGTCCTAAGAAATTTTGAAAGAATATGAAAGATAATTTTTTAGATGTTTTATCCTAGAAAGTCATTCAAAATCTATAAAAGTCTATTAACTTTAAAAGTCAAGGATTTTTTGAATACCGATAAACTTTTATAGAGTTTATAAAAGTTGCAATTGAATACATTTAGATTTTTATATACTTTTTAAAAGTCTTTAAAAATCTTTATTGAATATATCTTGATTTTTGTAGACTTTTTTAAAGTACTTCTTGATTTTTAAAGTTTATAAAAGTTTTTAATTCTCATAATTCAATACACCCTACTTAGTCTTGTATTACTCTCAACTCTCAATTTCATAAAAGTTTTCCTCATTAACTTAAGTATTAGAGTGATTTTGAGTACTCTAACCCATTATAATTTATTTTGTCTCTTTACAGGGCAAACCATATCTAATTCTGAAATCAAGGGTCACTAATACAATAATAAATAAAATTTCTCTTATTTTTTTAAAATACTTTTATATCCCTTATCGCTTAATTAATTTATTGTTGTTTCTCAAAAATTGTTTCTTGTAACCATTAAATGATTAAATTTTAAAAAGATTAATAACATACTTTTTATAAGGTGTTCCATTAAATGATTCAATTTTATTTTCTTATGTTGTATTTTGAGTATGATCAGTGACACTTTCAATACTTTAATTTTTGTAATTTAATACATCCTACTTAGTCTCTTATTGTTCTCAACTTTCAATTTCATAAAAATTTTCCTTACTAAGTATCATAATGATTTGAAGTACCCCAATCCATTATAAATTTTTTTTTTTTTATCTCTTTATAGGGTAGTCATATCTAATTTTGAAATTAAGGGCCATCAATATAATAATAAATAAAATTTCTCTTAATTTTTTTGAAAATACTTTATATCCCTTATCGCTTAATTAATTTATTATTGTATTTCTCAAAAATTATTGCTATATTTATTATATAACTTACCAAAATTTGATCATTCTTTCCAAGTGGAATTTAACCATTAAATGATTAAATTTTAAAAAGACTAATAACATACTTTTTATAAGGTGTTCCACTTTTATAAAAACTTATTAGAGGTGTCAGTGTTCATGCTCAAAGTACAACATAAGAAAATCATATTAAATTAAGACTTCGTTTGTTTCATAAAAAATAATTTATTTTAAAAAAAAATATTCTTCAATCAATATATTTTATAGTGTTTTCCAAAAACTAGAAAAATGATTTTAAAAACGAAAATTTAGATCATATGTATCTAGCGTTTGGAATACACTATAAAAAATATTAATTTTTTTTATGTATAAGATTATAACAAAATTTAGATCATGAATATTATATATTTATACTATTTATTATTTAATATAAAAAATACATTAAAAATGAAAATTTTTGTAGATCATATTTATCTCCATCAATCACTATTGGCCAAAGATGTCCAATGATGAAAATTGATAGTAAATGATAATTAATGATAATAGATACATATGTTTATATGATTTATTTTTTATTTAAATGAGTTTATCAAAGTCAATAAAAACAACTTTATGTTTTTAAAACAGAAAGTTATTTTTAAAAAAAAATTTAATTTTCTCTTTAATTAGAAAAATATATAGTATTGATCAATTTTCTTGAACTTCTGCACTTAAACTTTACATCTTAACTAGTCGTCTTATCTATATTGATCAATTGTACTTGAAATTTCTAGTTTCAATTTAAATAGTCTGCTTTAAATTAAACTAAAGAGATATTAATACAATGGGTAATTTATCAACGGTCACTAAAATTAGGGTCAAATTCTATTATGGTAAAAAAAACTAATTTTGTTTAATCAAGTCACTCAAATATGATTACTATTTCAATTAGAAAAATTTGGTCAAATTAAGAATAATCGATGATCTAAATGATGACTTGAAAATAATCACTACTATTCTATACATATTTTCATCCTGAGTCATCCAATTTTATATATAATAAAAGTCTCATTATCACTCAGATCAATAATTATTCTTAATTTAGTCAAATTTTACTAATTAAAATAATAATCATAATTGAGTAACTTAATTAAACAAAATTAATTTTTCATACCCTAATAAAATTTGACACTAATTTGAGTGGACACTACTTTAAATTACCCTTAATACAACATATCAAATGACTCCATAGTAATTTTCATACCATGTTAACTATTGGGCTCAAGAGCTCCGCCTCAAATTAAATATAGCATAAGAGAGTTGAAAGATAGAATTTATCACATATCTGCACCTATCGATACAATTCTTTAAGCTACAGGAGACAAACTGCGCAGTGCATAATAATGTACAAACTCTTCTGTTGGCTAACAGCGTTTGAATAACGTTGTGTTCGTGTGATGAGAACAACTATTAATACATAGGATCAAACAATATAGAAGCTACTTCCATGGATAATTATTTAAGATCCGAGACCCATTGACTTCGTAACCATCAATCTTCTTGAAACTTGAGAAACCTTGAAACTAATGGGACTTTGATGGACCCAACAATAAATTTTAGAATTGAGAGATTGACTGGCTGCCCCAAGTCCTTGCTAATAACCTGCTTCAATGCTACTTTGTGGCAATCACATATCCACCTAATAATATAATCAACGCATAATTAATTATATGAAAAAGCCTTTTACATCGAATTGAACCAAATCAAAATAATAAATATTATTTTATAGAATATTTTATAATTATTTTATCCTTTACATAAAGGTAAAAGATAGATTTTAATTAAAAAATAAAAAAAAATTATTATAATTATTTTACAACGCATTAATTAATCTATTTTTCTTTACGAGAATTTTGATCTTTAATTTGATCCAGCAAACCCTCTTAATTATAATAACACTATCAAAGGTTGACCAGAGGCAACAACGTTTATAACTTCATTAATGGCAGAAAGCGGGAAAGAATAACTAGTACTCTCCCCCTGTTGCAAAATATTTGTGGTTTAATGTTATTATACTACAATATTAAGGAAATTATTGAATAATTTTAATTATAGAAAAAAAAAGGAAATATAATTGAGCATTTAATGGCAATAATGAAGAAAGGAGAGTAAAATTTGAAAAATAATTAATATTTTCTTAATTTTTAAAGTGATAAATAAATTAAAATAAAAATTTTCTTAAAATTAAACAGAGAAATTAATGTTCAGTGGGTATGAACATTAGATTGAAACTCCTTTAATCATTTGCACAATCACTAAATTTTGAACAAAATAGAGTAGCAAACCAATACCATAGATTTATAACTTGGAAATTTAATACATAATGCATGTGTAATGGGCAAATTTGATATAGCCCCTAATTAATGATTACAAAATACAAGCACTCAATTTCCAAGCTTGATTAGTTTACAAAGAATTAATGATACTTTTTTATTTTCTTTATTTTTATTTTCTTGATTTATCAAGTCCATAATATAAAATCCATTAGTTATCTTTAGATTGCAGCAATCCCTGAAGCTGACTCCTGAATTTGCTGAAACCTGCAAAACTTGCAATTAGGTGACAATAGAGAAGGAGTTTGGTACTTATCTTCACCACCCATCATTGGCACAGGCACACCAATCTTCACAGGACTAACATAGTCAGGCCTATAAGTCTTGCCCAAAATTCCTTCCACAAGATTTGATAGTTTCCTGAACTTGAATTTTGTCTCCAAATGAGCAAATGCATCATTATCAGGTAAATGATAGTTATGTACCATATTTTCTTGTTTTCCAATAGGCCTAACTTTTATGTCCATTTCCACTAGCCCAGCAACTCTTACCCTTATACTGTTAGTATCATCAGTTCTTTCCACTAACCTCTCTTTCTTCTCCATTGATCCTCCACTCAGCTTCTCCATCAGTAGGAATGGCCACTGCCTCGCCATCCCATCTCACGATTAGAGCATCAACGTTATCATTCCAGCGTGATACTTTCTTGGCAGCTATGACAAGATTGTGGGTATCAAACATGATGGAGAGGGCTTGCACCCAAGTGAAGTCTCTAGTCCTTCCTTGAGGCCTAGTTCCTATGAAGTGGGCATTGATTTGGAGGTCATCATCCGAGACAACGGCAAAGTTTCCACCCTTTGCTCCATGGAAGTAGAACATCACTCCATCGCCACCAATGAACCTAGGATCATAGCATAATGAACCATATCCATTGCAGTTTGGTTTTCTCCCTGCCAATTATAGACACAAATGCTAGTTACAAATGGATCAAGCAGCTCTTCTTATAAATGTATCACCCGTATCATTGGCTATGTCATTATTCTAGTACTAACAAAGTATATTTAATTTTAGTAGAGTGATAAAAAAAAATCTAAAAAGGCTTAGTAGTACTCATAATATAATTTTCTAACCTTTGCCAGAGTGTGATTAACCAAAAAAAAATATGTATTTGGCAGTACAAATTAACAAAAGTGATGAGATGATAGGTAATCTTACACTTGCTTGAGCAGTCAACATGGCATCCCTTCTGCGTCTTGTTCTTTGAAGGCTTCTTCTTAGGGCATTGAGCTGGACACACAAGTGTCTTCTGGTAACATTGTCTCTTTGCCTTGCAACGAGCCCTTTCCTCTCCTGTTGGTTGAGGTTCCATCTCATCAAAATCTTCATTATTTTTGTTATTATTTTTTTTGCCTTTACCGGTACCATTACCATCACCACCATTGGCATTGCCATTACCATTACCCTTGTTACCATTGCCATTCTTGTTGCCACCATTATTATTTCCATTGCTATCACCGCGGTTATCATTCCCATTGTGATCACCCTGATTACCATGTCCATTGTCATTGCCTTTATTACTATTCCCATTGCCATTACCATTACCATCTCCTTTGGCAATGGTGGCTTCAGCTGCAATTAGCACAATAAACATCTCCTTTGGCAATGGTGGCTTCAGCTGCAATTAGCACAATAAAGAAAGCTACCAAAATGTATGACCTTATTTGAGCCATATCTTTGGTTTGCCCTACTTTTTCTTGTTGATTTTTTATCAGAAACTAGAATATAGAAAAGATTATTTGAGCCATCTTTACCCTACAACTATACCATATTTATAAGCACTACTAAGCCAAGTAGCCTTGCTTGATTTTCATAACAATCTGTTGCTTCCTCCCATCAAATGGCTGACTTTGGAAAGTAGAAGGTATTTCTTGATATATTGGAAAATTAATCTTGGAAAATTATTCAGATATCTTGCATGAAATTATATATTTTTGCTTCAATTCATTATAAAGCTCAAAACTTGATTAGCAGGAATTTGAAGAAACTGCATTAGATGAGATGATACTAAGGGCTTAACGTTTTTTTTCTTTTAGTACATTTGAGATTGTTAAAGGGATGAAACCAAAAGCATCCAAACTCTAGGCAATGTTTGGTAAGATGTAATGGAATATAACCAAATACAAAATCAATGAACTATTAAACTAAAATTTCTTTTGATTACATTACACTACATTCTATTACATTAAATTACTATTATTTTTAAAAATTAATTTTGACTCATTAAAAGGGCCATTATTTAATTTAACACAAAAAAATATAGTATAAATGTACAATATTTGTATCATGTGCTTATATTTTATTTTTATGAATTTCAGTTCACCTTTTATACATAGAATATATGAGGCTAAATTGATATTTAAAAAAAACAAATCTAGAGAACCTAATGATATTGATACAACTAATGGATCCAAGATAATTATGGATATTTATTAAATATGTTTATTTCTTTTATAAAAATATATTTCATATTTTTAATTTATTATTTAGTAATTGAATTTCTAATTATATATAGTACATAAAAATTATTATCCTTATTACTTGTTTTATTAAAAATATAAAAAAAAATGGCTTGATAAACATATTGAGTCCATTAATTTAAATTTCTGACTTGCCACTATATGTAATGAATAGTATTTAATCATAAATATTTTTAAATAATATATTAAATTATAACACACGCAAGGCTTTAATCATCAACTAATTTCAATTTAAATAGGCTCATGTTAGTCAACCTGCCTAAATTTGCTTTACATTAAATAAATCAAAAGATTCCTAGACAAGATTGATTTATGAACATTAGAAGATGCATGAAGGGTTCCATTTCAAGAAAGCCAACTTTCATCTCATGCGTAGACGTGTGCTATGAAATATACGTATTGATAATCTTTCTTGTTGTTAACTTAACTAGTTTTTTAATTAATTGTTTGTCCTTATAACCAGCGATGGCCCTTTCTTATTTAATGTTGTTAACCCAACGCCATCGGCTACCCTTTCGGCGATTTACTCTCGGACTCGTGTGATTAGGAACTTTTCCAATGGGAAAAAGGTGTTTATATACGATCTTATCTGTGATTAGGAACTTTTCCAATGGGAAAAAGGTGTTTATGTATGATCTAATCTATTATAAGAAGGCTACGTTTGTTTTAAGAAAAATATAATTTCATAGTTTTTTAATATTTAGCATATTCAGAATAATTAATTAATAAAAAATTTTAATTAACAATGATTTTTTTCTTTTTAAAAAAAGTTAATTTTTAAATTTTGATAAATTTATTTAAATAAAAAATAAAAAATCTAAATATATGTATTTATTATTACCAATTATTCTTGATTATTGATACTTATCATCAATCGACAGCTATTGATAATGATTCAATAAAATTGACGAAACTCATAAAAAATTTTATTTTTCATATATTTTCTTTATGTTAAATAATAAATAATATAAATTTGAAGTATTTGTAATTTAAACTTTATTATATTCTTATATGTCAAAAAAATTAATATTTTTATAATATATTCAAACATCAACAGAATATTTTTAAAATTATTTTTCATGAAATAAATAAAATATTTTTTACATATATTTGTTGACATTTTCTATAGTTACTTTCTTTTAAAATAAAGTAATTCTATACCATATCTGTCATAAATTTTACCATCTTAAAACGATTAGTGCGAAACTATTAACATATATAACACGAGGTCCATAACATTATCAGTCAAATAGCCCAAAAATTGAGTGTTTGCCATGAAGTGGTAGAAATTCAGAAATTCAAACGACCACATATCAACTCGATTCATTTTGTTATTCAATTCTTCTGAAATTACTTTTACGCTCATATCAACTCTCATGTTGGTCTGGTGTAATATAAGCAAGTCAAATCATCTAATATGAACCAAATCCATCAGAGAACTGAATAACAGAGAATAGCATGAGCCATATTTGAGAGGGAATTATGTCATTCATTAACACATGAAGATGAAATGAAATTATAGATGCTACTCAAATTGAAAAAACATAACATGGTAAGCATATGCACATTGTGTATTTTGCCAATCCACAGAAAAACAAAGACTCAACTTCTGTGTTGCATATATTTCTATAAATAGAGAAGCATACTTCTTATGTTATTTACACTGTAGACATGCATAAATGTGTATTGAAGTAACAGTCTACCATCTACTGATAACTATGGGCAGTTACACAAATCTACTGCCAGCCTAAGAAAATAAACTGGCTGCCAAGAGGGCATCAGATATCAAAGAAAAATTCTATAGCAAAAGGACAACCATCCTCTTTTTCATCTCCAAAAGTAAAAAAGAACAATTTAAAAGCTGATAAGGTACTTGGTAATTTTCTCACTGCTACTATTGATAGATAGGAAGATCAATCCTCGTTTTCTCATCAAAGGTTAGATCTACTCCAACCGGAACAATGCTACTGGAGGGTCCTTGAGTGTCACTTCTCATCTTCAAGAAGTAACTATGCCTGCAGAAATAAAAAATTTTAGTACCTCAAATGACACAACTATATTGAAAGCCTGGAAAATGAATATACCATCGAGTATCTGCTGTCAGTTCAGGATGGAAGGCAGTCCCTAGTAAATTCCCTTGCTTTACAGCTACAACAACTTTCTTTTCAGGCAAAGCATTTTCCTGAATATCCAGAAATCACTATTCAAGTAAGTCACTGACAGACATCAAACAAGCGGTATTGTTATTTCTCGTTAGAAACAATACTCAAGGTCAATCCGTTGTTCTATATCAGCAAAACCATATAATTCCCATGTTGCATTCTTGATCTTTCTTTTTCCATTTTTTCTCCTTTTCGCAGGAAATAGAACAATGTAAATGTAAAAGAACATAAGTGGTTCACAAAAACAAGTATAAGATAAATGAATGTAGCAGTCAAAATATTTACCATAAAAACCTACTTCATCTAGTATTCCTACACCCACACATCTAGTATTTATCTAGTATCCTAGACCCACAAAAAAAAAAAAAAAAATCAATCTGTACAAATTTAAATCCATCTGTATATCAATCTATCCATGATCAATTGTTGACACAGCAGCACAATCTGGCAATTAATAGGAACAGAGAAATAATAAGGTGTATGTTCCCCTCATAATATCAATACTTGGCTAACATCTCCTTTGCGGCTAAGCGATCAATTACATCTTAATAATGCAGCAAACCAGCCTAATGATATCTCATAATTTAGGACAGACCTGTTACACAAATAACTTATATCTCCAATAACCAGAACTAGCATAGAAATTCTGCAAGATTGATTTGACACACAACTTAGTCCAAATTTTGAAGGAAATAAATAAAAGTCAACTGCACAAATTTGCCACTCCCTTTTTAGATTTCCACGATATCAGTTTAGTAGTTTAGCAGAATGATGAACCATGTAGCTCTAACTTTGCTAACTAGGACCTGCAAGACAGGAAAAAGGGGTGAGAGAGGACTCCGGTCTGACCCAGATGTCTACTCCGATACTTAAGTCAGAGGCTGTAGAGGAACTTAGAGAATAGAAAGGTATTTGATGTCCAGTGTACCAAGTATGAACTCCTTATATAAGAGGCTTAGTTACTTTCTTTCTCCGATTAGGAATAGGATAAGATATCCTATTTGGGATGAGCTACCAAGCTAGTTTGTAGTACTAGAAGTTTAGTTTGGAACCTACAACGGGGCTCAGCTACCCTTTCATGGGAGGCAGGTTTCATCCTTGCTGTATGATGGGTCCAGCCTCAACCCTCATTGACTGGGCTAGTTACCACATAAGAAGATATAGAAGAAGATAACAGAACAGCATCCATGTTCATGTTAAAAAGAGAAAAATGGAGTTAAGAGATTTGCCATCTAATAGAAATAAGAGAGGCATGCTTGCCCTTAGTCATTCATAGTTCTTTTTTGCTTCCTTTATTTTCTTTTTTCAAAATGCTTGCTAGAATGGGCCTTTTCATACCTTTATGTGATAGTATTCCATTTGTATACAAACAATGGTTTTATGCGTATACTCACCACAATAATTTCCCTGTTATTGCTCAATTTTTGTGTTCAATAAATTAGATTATAGCAATTGCAGCTACAAGGTGTTGGAAGAATCAATATGGTACATATTTAGCAAAATTCTTATAAAAATATTAATTTGAGTCATCTTGCTAACTTTGAAAAAAATATATGTATATAGTAAGTAGCACCAGCTAACACAGTTGCACTTTGACTGCGCACCCCAATACCACAACATTGCAACCAACAATGATCTTTAAATCCTAACAGCAAGTCAACCGAACTGTAACTAGTCTTGAAAACCAATTACAGAATCAGGATGGTAAAGCACCAGCAATACGGTGTCTAAGTCTAGTAGTCTAGTAGACAAATACTTAAACAAACAAAAGTAAAAGTAATGAATTATGGGTCAATCTCAACCAAAGATCTCATGTCCTATCTTGTTTCCTACTTTCCTACAGTGGACATTTAAAACATAAACAATCACACGACTGATTTTTCATATATCAAAAGAACTTAAGTTTCTTTTGAAAAGTTGCCAATTTTGACAATTATTTTTGTCAAGTACCAGGCAGGCATATTGGCTAATCATAATATTTTGATATCACTTTTCCATACCTATATATGGCAATAAGTGAAATATAGGAACAAAAGTGGAGTGAATATTAGCTAGAGATTCACCAATTCGTTTTAAATCCTAATTCCCTGATGATCTCTATCACAAAAGAAACCACTTCAAAATACCATCTTACTAGCATAATGTCATTTACAAACAAGCAACTATATAGTCTTAGGGAATATCAATATTATCAATAATATTAAATGAAAAAACAGGTAATGAAAAAAAGAGATTCCAATACAAGGAAGAGTCATAAAGAAAAACCTCTTGGATTTGAACAGCAGAACTTGAGTACAAAACATTGGTAGAAGGGATCGGATACTGAGCCAGCACTTCAACTCCAGGCCCAACTTCAACTACTGCTGGAGCACGGATGAAAACTCCACGGAATGTTTCAGGGCCACCTTCTGTAGATACAAGTTCTGGAACTGAAAGCTCTGCCTCAAAACTTTGAATCTGGGTAGAAATGAGTTTAGTGAATTAAATTAAAATTTTTCAAATTCCAAAAAGATTAAATCACGTGTTCCTGTAGTAAATTGGCAAATGAGTTAGATACAGTAACTTCTTGTTTATCTTGCTATTAAAGTGAATACAACATTGATATTAACACTACATTTTCTAAATATACAATTGCATCTTATTAATGGATATGTTTGGCTGAGAGATGCCTTACAAGATCATACAACTAATAATCTTATCCCAAGAATCATAGATCCCAATGTTGGGAGAAGAGAAGTGAAAGGTTAAGTAAAATACTTTGCAACACCATGTGACTCATAGGCTTACACCAACTATTCTACAGTTGCCAAATTCAGAACTTTTTCACCTTGTCTCCAAGGACAATAAAACATGCTATTGTAATGGAAGCATGCAACAAATAAGTTTAAAACATTTTCTACAGATTTATGATGTGCTAAACCATCATGGCTGAAACCATTTACTCAAACAGTGAATATAGTACCTGACTGCCAAAGTAATTTCTATGGACAGTGCAGTCTAGGCCACCAACCAATTCTTGACCACCTGTTTTCTGCCCTGAAAATCAAATTAGTACTCAATACCAATTGTATATTCAAAATAAAACAGCATGAGCTCACAATCAAAACATACAGCAAACCAGTGTTCCAAAAAAACTTTACAGAGACACCTAAAATTCAATACAAAAACAGAGAAAGGAAAGAAAGAACGAAAACCAACCTACAGCCTTGTCTGCCAAGAAGATGAGACCTGCGCATGTCCCCCATACTGGCTTTCCCGTCTTAACAAACTTGCGCAAACCAGGAAACTACAATTCAGATATAGAACAGCCAAAGATATCACATTAGAGTACATAGCAGTAAAAAAGAAACTACAAAATATAATTTTCATGAGTTTCCATTGATTGTAACATAAATAGCCAAAACAAAAAGACCTTCATTCCCACATACTTAACATGACTATTAGAACAAAACTTTACACAAAAGCATTCAACTTTAACAGACCAAAATCAACTGACATGAAACCCGCAAATATTTCCATTAAAAAAGTCAAAACTCAACAAAAAGTATATAAAAATTGCACCTTTGTACAAAAATCCAAAACAAAAAACAATTCATTTCAGATGCACAGCTTATAACATCATACACATGATCAGAGAGAGAGAAAAGAAGAAAGAACCAAGTTGTGGTACTCGGCTAGCTTAGCCATAGTAGTGCTTTCACCACCAGGAATAATAAGAGCGGTGACATTGTCAAGCTGTTCTGCCTTCCTTATCTCCACACCCTTCACTCCTAACCTTCTAAGAACTGCAAAAAACACACAAAAGTGGAAAGACGAATGATTCAAGAAGGTGAAAACCTAAAAACCCATTTGGGATATCATCATCAATGAATCATAAGGTATGTAAAATAAAAGAATGCCTGCAATGTGTTCGTTGAAAGAACCCTGAAGAGCGAGGACGCCGACGGCCATTGGAGGCTAATTGCGTTGAAATGTCAATTCCAGAAAATAGAAAACCGTGAGAATTGTTGGAATTCTTGGGCCTTTCGTTTCTGATGGCGCTCCAGCGCCACCATACCCTTTTTTAAACCTTTTTTTTTTTTTTTTTTTTTTGCTGTTACCCAATTTGAAAATAGAAGATAGAATTATTTATAAAACAAATTTCGTAGTATTATAAAATCTATGGTTTTAGAAAAATATTTTTTTTAATATAATTATTATTCTATATTATTAATATAAAATAATTATTTATTTTTTAAATTTATATTTATCATCACATTCTCTCCCCTCTTAACTAAATATTTTTTTATTATTGTTAATGTAGACTCTCCTCTTTTAACTAAATATTTTCTTATTACTGTTAATGTGGAGTATTAATTAAAAATAATTAAGAGTGTATTATCATTATTAATTGAAATTATTTTTAATTGGTAATTTTTTTTAATCTAAGTGTGCAACTCTAAAAAAACATCATATTGTAAAACAAAAAGGTATGTTATTGAATTCATAGAATTTTTTTTTTTTAGAATTATTGCATTCATATAATTAATTTCTACTTATAAAAGTGAAAAGAAAAATATTTCTTTTAACTCATATTGATGAAATTAAATTCTTTGTCAAATAATTATAACGTCGCACTTTTAAATTAATCAAAACAATTTAATTTTTGGGCGTTGATAACAATTAAATTTGATAAATTTAGAAAATTGAGTAAATAAAATTTTAATTTATTGAATTATGGATTAGTACTGAACTATTAATTATTAGTTTAATATAGTTTAATAATTATTTTATTTGATAATTCAGATAACATACTTTTAACATTAAAATTTCAACTTTAATTTATAATTTATGACTTCCAGTTTTTTTTTTTTTTGAATTTTATATATTTGATGTTCTCTTCTTTTTGTCTTTTTTATTAATTTAATTTTTATTGAGATCAAATTTATTATTTTATAACTTTATAAATTATTTCAAAATCACAAATCAAAGTCTCCATTGACTAATTTGTCGACTTCAACTTAGTATGATTTCTTGTTTTAAGTAATATGCAAACATGAAATTAAACACATAATTGGAAAAATAAAAAGCAATTGATAAATTTTATTCTTAGATATTTAACTTGTAACCTTATGATATCCTATTTAGATATCATTAAAAAATTTTGGTTAAAAAAAAGCATAGTATTCTTAAAGTATAAAGTTTTATTTATTATTTATAAGTGCTTCATTTCAATTAAAGGTAATAGTTGGATAATCAAGTATTTTCTCATTAAAAAATTAGGAATTTAAAATCTAAACTTCCATCCTTTTTTCTTTTTTTAATTATCATTTTTTTTACATACAATGGATTTTTTTTTTCTTAGAGTGTTCCTAGAATCCACTTTAACAAATTGATTTATAACAAGCAAATACATTTACATTATTATTTATATTCATTATGCATTTAAAGAAATTAAAGAAAGTTAACAGTTAAATGAGTTCATTATTAATCATTCTTTTACCTTATTTGGTACATATTTTGTTTATAGGATTAATAGTTGAAAGGATACAAATATATTAGAGAATAAAAAAATTATTTATTATATTGTATTAACATTAATATAAATAATATAAAGTTATACATTATTAAAAAAATAAATATTATTAATATAATAATTATTAATCTATATATTATTAAAATAGCAATATTAATATTATAAAATGTTATTAATAGTAATTATTATTAATAATATGATATAGAAGTGACATTAATATACCAATAAAAAATATTACTATATATAATTTATAAATATTATAATAATATATTAAAATAGTACGAAAATATTATTATCAAAATAAGTATAGTTACCATATATTATTAAATAATATCAGCTTAATATAAATAGAAATATTTATAGTATCAATCTTTTATTTTAATTTAATATTAAATGCAGTTAACTGTTACTCCCACAATATTTTATTTTTTATTTTTTTTAATTATTATATTTTTATTCTTACTCTAAGTTGTTGAACTGCTAATCAATAATTTGTGCTTTATAAGCTATAATGTAATATATTCATATAAAATATATAATTAATAAATTAATATTTATTTTTAAAATAAATAATATATGAATATTATTTTTTTCATCTTATTTTTCAGTTACTTATCTTGTAATTTTAATAATCTTAAATATTTATTTATAGTAATTTTAAGTGTGTAATTTTATATAAAAATTTCAATCACTTATATGTCAAACAATTAGTTGACATACGTCAAATTCTTTAAATTATATAATATATAAAAATTATTTTTTGCATTATATTTTAATTACTTTTTGTAGTTTACTTTTAATGATTTTATTTGTCATTTTTAATTCAATAATTGTATTTGAAAAATTTAATCATTTATGAGTCAAATAGTTAATTTGATAAATATCAAATTTTTATCTTAAATAATTAATTAGTTCAAATCATTCGTCCAAATTGAATTTAAGATCAGAACTAATTAAGTATATTGATTGATTGATTGTGTAAGTGTATGGGTTATTATAATAGGCTTAATATGTTTGAATATTTATCCAATGACATATTAAATTTATATTTAATTACAAATATTTTAAGATTTTAAATATGCAATAATTTTATATATTATTCATATCTCTCTTTCTCAGTAGTTGATGATATAGCCTTTACATATAAAACTATCACGAACCCGCACGTTGCATGATATAATTATAATAATAAATTTAAATAATTTTAATATTTATTTTTTATTAAATAATTAGTTAATTTGTCACATGAATTAAAAATTTATATATAAATGATAATTTGAATTTCAAGTAAGTAAAACAATAAATTAATTTTTTAAAATTTATAATTATATATGGAGTTATTTATATTTTTAATTTTATATGACATAATTTTAAGAAAATTTTTATTAAACTTGAACAAAATAATTCATAATAATTAAATAAATAATATTGAGTATTTCATAATAAAAAATAAAATTAACAAATAATTACAAATTATATATACATATGTAAGGTAATTGTAATTAAATAATATTTATTGATTCATATATTCAATCTTATATATCATGGCTTTAAAAGAAAATTTTATTAAACTCTAACAAAATAATTTTTAGCAATATATTATCTTACCGTTTGTTATTATATACATAGAATTTTGATCAGTCAATGAAATTAATTTATATTTGAGCTTCCCTTTTATAATATTTTCTTTTAAAATTCTTAAATTTTTTATTTATAAATAGTTTAAAATTTTTATTTTTTAAGCTTTTTTTTCTTTCTTGTTCAAAATATCTTGACTTCTGTTTTAAAATTTTTACTTTTATATTTTTTAATTTATTGTTTAGAATTAATTTAAATTTTTTTACCTTTTATGCATTTTTAATTTCCTATTTAGAATTGTGTTATATATAATCTTAACTTTCTATTTATAATTTATAATTTTTTATTTTTTTGTATGATTTTGTAATTCCTAATTTAGAAAATTTTTTTTTATTATGGCAGCTGAGTTTTCAATTTTCTATTTAGAAATACTTTTTAACATGGCAATTTTGTATAACATAATGTAAAATAATGATACGTGGTTATATTATATGCAATTATTTGAAAGATAACAAACAATAATTTAAAACTAATTATAAGACTGAAATTTGATTAATTTTTAAATTAACTATTTCTACAATTTACATATGTATCTCTTCTATATATAAGATTTTATAACTTATGTATCTAATTTAATCAATTATAAGTTGATTAAATTAAATTAACTGTCTCAATACCTATATATAATAAACTCCAAAAATTCAAATATAAGATTTATGATTAATTGTACCCGATACATACTGTACTCCTCGATTAATAAATTTACATAGGAAAAACATCTTTTACCATATTTAGAAGGATTTATATGCAAATATATATAAAATCTGCGAGGAACTTGATAAAATCACTGAACAATTTCATAATCTCTGAAAGGGTTAAACACAATGATCCCCAGGGTTTTTCTATATTATATTATTAACTTTTTATTTTAAAAATTATATTAAAATGACTCTTTATTTTCATTTGGTTAAACTCTATTAAAATTACTGTCAAATTAACATGAAATGTCTAGTTTACGCCTTATTTTCATTTTATACACCAATCCAACTGCCACAACATATCAGCATCATCACAATACATATCACCATTACTACCACCATAACGACACATCATTAATACCATAACATATCAACACCACCACAATACATATCACCATTACTACCACCATAATGACACATCATTAATACCACAACATATCAACACCACCACAATATATATCACCATTACTATCACCATAACCATACATCATCAATACCACTACCATAATATTACTAGTAAAATCATCAAAAAACAAAAGTGTAGACAAATGAAAAATTAAGAATAACTAGTGGAAAAAGACCACGAAATCAATCACACATTTTACTTGTGGAATTAGTAGATGAAGAATCAAAAAGCACAATCAAAACAAATAAATGAGCAAAATCCTATTACTATGTCGCATACAATAGCATCAATGTACTCAAGTTCAAGGGACCAACGAAAAGCGAGGTAAATCTAGAATGGTTTGAGCCAACTGTGAAATTGATTGACACATTCAGAAGATCATCAATATCTAAAGATTGATCAGACATGAGATTAAGCATGGGCAAAATGTATACTTGTATATCAAAGAGGCTTAGCTCTTCACTCTTCCCGCAAGCTTTTTTTGTTTTTATAAAGAGAGAAGCTTTGCTTGCATTCTTCATTGACGCTAGTCTTATGTATCACTCATCTCACTCTCGTCAGGTAAAAATAGATGCACCCATCTTTTTTGTCGATCGAGCCACTCTCTCTCATTCCACTCCTCAAGCCCTTTTTTACGAACTTGTACAAATTGATGCCACAAAGATAAATTATATAATGTATGAAATTTGAGATGAATTTTGTTAGAATTTCAAAAGTGAAGGCAATGGTGATTTAGGATGCCATGGTGTTGATAAATATGGAGGATGATTCTAAAAGGAATGATAAAGGTACTGGAGCAATGAATGAGCAATTACTGTTAAGTTTTGTTAATGTTGGTAGGAAAAAAACATATAGGAGAAGAAGGGAAGGAAAAAAGAGAAATTTTAAAATTATAGATTTTAATTGATTGACTTTTTAGCTTTAGACTCATAGAAATTTTGTTAAAAGTGAACAAAAAATTGTTATAGTTCAACGGAATTAAAATTGAAGGACATTTTAATATAATATATAAAAGTAAATAACTAAGTAGTATAATATGAACAAATCTAGAGAGGTCAACATATTTAACCATTTGTAAGACTAGATAATTATGTTGAATCCTATAAATAACAAAGATTTTGAAAAAGAAACAGATAACGTCAAGCTGCATGACAAAGTCCTATCATTTTACCTCAATTGATACCTTAATCATCGATTATTCTATGATTGAGAATCACATTATTTCAATAAGTTTAAACGTAATATTTTTAAAAGCATATCAATTATTACATTGATCAATTGATTAATTTTTAATTCGACTAGTTTAATTAATCTAGTACAATATGGTACTTGTTTGAAAAATTTAAGAAAAATATATAAAAAATTGAAAACTATTTAAAAAATTAGAAAAAAAATAGTATAATAGGATAATAGATAAAAAAAAAATATATTTTTTACAATTAAACTTTGAGAAATATACTGTAATTTTTTAAAAATTTTGATTTAATATGATATGATGTAGTTCTATATATGACCAATTTGACCCGATTCACTAATTTTAATTGGTTTTTAGTTTATCAATTTGTTATGCCTAACTAAATTAGACAATCAACTGATTATTGATTTTATTGATCCAATTATGTGATCTTATCTTATTATGAAAACACTAAATAAAGATATAATCAAACAAACTTTTTATAAAATAATAAGATAATGTTTATTTTGATTGCATTATATTACACTATAATTCAACCATGTATATTATATCAAACATAATCCACTAAGAAGATTTTCAATTCATATTTATTTTTATTTTGACAAAATATATACATTATGTGTAACATTGTCCTTACATTTAAAAAAATTTATCACAGTAAATTTATTATGAATAATTTTTATGTGTCATTATAAATAAATAAATAAATAAATAAATAAATATATATATATATATATATATATATATATATATATATATAATCATCATCTCACATAAAATACTAATCTAAATTTATTATACAGAAATTGCTCTCAGGAAAAAGAAGAAAAGGAAACTATGTTTGAGAAAGAGTGAAAATAAAAAAATAAGAGAAATTTGATGAAAAGTGAAAGAAATATATAGAGTGAGATCCATGTAATAAGAAATAGATATATGAGGTTTTATTTATTTTGTGAAAAATAATTTATTTAAAAAATATTTTCTAAAAAACTTTGAAAAATATATTTTTTGAGATTTAGAATAAATTGAAAAAATATTGAGTTTCTTTTAGTTCATAAAATTATAATAAAATTTAGATCACAAATACTTTATATTTTATATTATTTATTATTTAATATGAAAAATTTTATAAATTTCACAGATCACTAGTGGCAATTATAGATAAATATTAATAATTAAAATGACTAAATGATAATAAATACATTAATAGATATATATTTATATGATTTATTTTTTATTAAATGGATTTATTAACATCTAAACAATGAGTTCTTCTTTTAAAAAGAGAAAGTCATTTTCCTTGAAAATAATTTTTCATCAATTAGAAAAAATATTTTGTATTGATTAAATTTTTTGGTACGCAAATATTAGACAATATTTTTTTTGTAAAAATAAATAGTAGGAAAGACATTCAATTCAAATCAAACTAAATCGAACTGAATAAAACAAAAAAAAAACTAAACTTTCAAAATACAAATACAACAAAGTGAATTATTTTACTAATTAAATTAAATCAAATTGATTTACTTCAATTCAATTCGAGTTGAATAAAAATTTTTAAGAAAATGATTTGTAAAATAATTTTAATATAAATAATTATAATTATAATATATTTTTATATAAATAATAAATTTTAAATAGAATTGAATCATAATATTTTGATTTAATATAATTTTATTCTAATTTTTAAAAATAAAATGAATGGAACCAAATCCATATTTACATCATATCGACTCAATCAAATCAAATTGATTAAGTCAATTTTTTGGATTACATCATTTTGTGCCATCTCTAACAAATAAGAACTAAAGAGTTTGTTTGATAATCATATTAAATATTTAAAATTAAAATAATTAATACTTATTTTTAAATATTATTTGATAACAGTTTTTTTAAATTTGTTAATATTTTAAATATATTTAATAATATTTTTTTAAGCATTTAATTGCAAAAAATCATTTAATTTGATAAATAAAAAATTTTTACTTAATGAATTAAGCAATAGAAAAAAGTTCACTATTTTGATATATTCCACTAATATATCTCTCACAATAATCACTATTTATTATCAAAATTCTTCATATCGATAAAATATAATTAAGTTTAAGATATTTAAAATCAAACAACACTTGAGTGTCGTGTTCAATTTTTTCCCAATTTACATTTTCTCCTTCATCCTGTCCCAAACACTCTAGATGAAAATGACTCTCTTTCATCACTTGTTAGCATTAAAGTTGGACATCGGTTTGTTGGCATAAATAAATTAATGGACATGTACTTCTTGTGATCTTACTACATACGCAACATGTAGTAAGATCACAAGAGAAATTTCATTATCAACATAGATATTAGAGATTTTATTAATTAGTGGAGGTTAATAATTTATAGAAATCTATATAAATAAATTCAAGTTATTAATTTTATTATTTATTATTATGAGTTATAATAAATTTATATATATTTTCAAGAAAAGATAGTTATACAAATAATTTGTATTTTCAATTAAAAATTAAATATAAGAGATATGAATAAATTTATTATAGATATATTTATTCATGTATTTCTCTACTTGATCTTTCAAATCGTATTCATATTGTAGTACATAAATTATTATGAGATATACAATTTGAGATTATAATAAGTAAGAAGAAACAAACTAATTTAGATAAATAGTTTTATGAGGAACATTGATTCTACAAATTAATGTTCTTAGTAATTTTTTTAGTATTTAATACTAATTATTATATAGTATAAATATTTATTTATATATGTAAAACACAGTCAGTTTCTTGAAATTTCATTAAATTTTAAAATTATTAATTATTGAGGTTTTAATTTAATAAAGATTTATCTGTAGTTATCCGGAAAAAGTTCTGTGGCCTTCAAACTTACCATTTTATATGACTACTTTCAGTTTAAAATGCCATAAAAGTTATGGGGGAAAAGAAAAAACATTACAAGTTAGCATCGGTTGGTTGGCAAAATTAAATTAATCGATTTGTACTTTTTGCAAATCAACTAAATTTGAATTTTTAATAAATTATATCAAACTATGGGGTTCGAGTTGACTAATTTTAAAAAAACATTTTCAAATTTTTAATATTTATATAATTTTAGTTATTTATATACATAATGCATAACATATATTAATTATATACACAAATATTAAACTTTAATATTGAAAATCCTAATTCGTGCTAAATTATAAAGTTTTAGTTTCTAAACCTATATATAGTTAGAGCATGTTTGAGATAGTTGTTGGATATAACTGACAATCGTTAGCTAATAGTTGGTAACAAATAACAGATAGATATTAAGTGTTTGATAAATTACATTCAACTATTACTCTTAATTTGTTAAATGACCAATAAAAATGTATGTTTGATTTATATATATATTTTATATTTTCAATTAATTAAATTGTACCTCATTAATTCACATGTATATAAGCCTAAAAGTTTCATAACTTGTTTAACAACGAATATAAGTAATAGTTCTTAATTAATTTAGAATCAAATAAATTAAATAATTTAATTTATCAACAATTCTCTAATTAATTGACTTATATTATGACAGATTAATACAGTTAAAAATGATCAATGTAGTTTAATCTATTTTTAAATTTTATATAAATAAATTTTATTTTAATTATTCAATATATATATGGCTTGATTTGATTTTTCTATTTTTCTATTTTCAAAACCTAATTCAACCAAATAAAAAAATTTAATATTAAAATTAAATAAATTAATAAAATATTCATAAATTAATATTAATATTCGCGCGTGTGTATAAGAGAAAGTGAAATAGTTACTACATGGACATATATTTCTTATACATAATGTGGAGAATATAGTGTTAAGAAATTTATTATAAGTAATTTAAAGTTACTAACATGTTTTAATTGGGAATTTGAAAAAAAAAACATTTATCTCATTTTTCTTTTTTATATTGATAAGTATTTTTTTTAATAATCTTTGCAAAATTATGAAAAGTTTATTTTTAAAATACAATATAAAATTATATATTCATTCTTAATTGTGTGTTAATTAATAACTATTAACATAATAATAATAATAATAATAATAATAATAATAATAATAATAATAATAATAATAATAATAATAATAATATTATTATTATTATTATTATTATTATTATTATTATTATTAAATAAGTCAACAAAGTATTTATAAATTAATATTAATATATACACGTGTGTATGTGGCTATAAATAATTACTGGTTAGACGTACATTTTTTATGCATAACGTGAAAAATATAAATTTCAGAAATTTCTTATAAATCAATTTATAAAAGTTACAAACATATTTTAATTGGAGAATCTGACAAAACAATGTTAATCACATGTTTTTATTCTTTTGGCAATAATTATTTCTTATTGTTTCATGATACTTTTCAATTTCTCTATTTATTAATTTTAAACTATTTTTTTTTCAATATATGTTACTATTCCTAAATTCATACATTGAATAATTCTATTCTTAACAGTTTTTTTCCTCTCAATAGAATGTTTTAATTCCTTTATATGTTTTTTTTTAAGGGAATCCCTTTACATGCTTAATTTGTTTATTGAAAGCTACTATTTGAACATTTATTTTCTTTTTTTTTTTTACCATTACAATATTCCATAAAAAATGTTATTCACAAATCTTTAATGTGATAATATTAAAGTGTTGCTAAAATTATTTAATTATTAATTTAAACTTCAATATGATATTTAGAAATAAGTTTATTTTTTTTACCATCCATCATGATATCTCTTAGCTTAATAAAAAAATTTAATTTATTTATAACGTTATCATAAACTTTTAATTCTATTAATTTTATATATAATATTTTAAAAATTTTTTATTTTGTTACTCATTTAAGTTTCAAATTAGATTAAACTTGAAAAATACCACGCACAAGAAAGAAAAATGATATATAAAAAAATATAATTGAATAAAATATATCAAATTAACAAAAAAAAAATCATGACTTTTCTAAAAGCATATGTATCTTCCCCTTGTACTAATATTCTTAAAAATTTATAAATGAAACTGACATAATAAATCTCTCTCACTTGATTTAATATATTTTTATCCTATTTAAATGTTCACATTTTTTTTAATATATATATATATATAATTAATTAATTTAGAATTCAAATCAATGAAATTTACAAAAATTAAAGAAAAACATATACAATTATTAAATTAGAAGTTCATAACCAATAAAAAATAGCATTTATATTTTTATTAATAGGTTTATTTTTTAAAAAGCTTTTTGTAAAATATTATTCTTTTTAAAACTTTATTTCTTCTTGCTTTTGAAAAAATATATTCTCTGCCTCTTGAATTTTATTTATTTTAAGCATTAAGGCTCTCAACTTTAAAATGGAATAACTAAATCTTTTAATTTTATGAGTTTGTGTCCCTAAGCTTTTTTTTTTAACAAAACTATTAATAACAGTATCAAAGGTTACATAAACATATAAATTGGATTCTTTAACTATTGTTATTAATCCAATTACTTCGAAAATCAAGTTTTATATCCTTAATCAACAACAAAATCTTATTTTTAGTGTATTTTAAATAAAAATGATCATTTTAAACCAATAACATTTGAAGAAATAAATAAAAATAAAAAATATATACTTTTTTTTCTTTGTTATTTTCTTATTTTTTAAAATTTTTTTAAAATTCATAATATTAATTATTCATTATTTCTTATTATACATTGTATAATCTTTTATATGTTCCTTCTTAGTATATTTTTTTTAGTGGATCTTAATTTTTTTATATATATAATGACTTTTTTTGTTGGCATAGCATAAAAAGTAATTTCATGTTTACACGACATCTTTATAATATTTTTTTATAATTTTTTGGTTTTGAATGTATATATAAAATAAATTATGATAGTAATGAAAAATAGAAAAAACACTTTATTAACAATTAAAAATTATTTTAAATGATACATGTTGTTATCATAGTTAGAGTTAGAGTTTAAATCACAAAGATGAAAATTGTTAGTATTTGTAAGTATTGATTATAATAAAAAAAAATAAAATATTATATTATACAAAATTGATATGATGAATTCAAAAAAATAAAAATTTGAAAATTTAAAAGAAATAATTAAGAAAAATAAAAATAAATTTTATTTTATTTTCAATTGTTTTCTTCAAATAAAATGACCTATTTCTTTATTATTAATTTAAAATGATACTTTTATTTAAAATAGGCTAAAAAGTAAAATTTTTTACTAATTATTGATACAATCTAATTTTAAATGTGATTGAATAAATCAAAATGGTTCAATAATCTACTTATATGTAATTTTTTATTATCATTATTAATGGCTTTGTTAAAAAGAAAAAATTTTGCAGCACAAATCTATAAAATCAAGGATTGAATTGTTCAATTTCAAAGTTAGAAGGCTTAATGTCAAAACAAAGGATGAGATTTTTTTTTTATTTTTTAAAAATAAAGAAAAGAAACAAACTCTATGGAACCCAACAAACAAGTACTTGCAATGGACATAGAAAAGGATAATATATAAATAATAATAATAATAATAATAATAATAATAATAATAAGGTGCAGAATATTGTGCAGGCAGAAATTTTGGATGGTGATTTTACACACCAAAAAGGCAGAGAATTAGAATAAGAATAGTTTTCCAAAAAAGAATTAGAAATAGTATTATTATTATTTTCTACACAGTTATTGTAACCATGAAACATAATTGCTTTTTCTAATTTTGTCTTCCATTTATCAAACAACTCTTCAGTTTCTCTATTCTTTCTTCTGCTTCTTCAAATGACGCACTTTTGTATCCCCTCCTGTTTTTCCATCTTTCCTTCAAATTAGGGTTTTAGATTCCATCCTCATTGGATCCAAATTTTAGGGTTTTTCTTTTTGTTTGTTTGAATTGAATTGCTGATTGTTTACAATGCGTCGTCGATTTTATCAGTTGGAGGTATGATTTGTTTTGGTGTTTTTTTTTTTTAAAAAAAATTATTAAGCTAATAAATTTGTAAGCTTTTAATGAATTTGTTGTGGTACGGTCAACTTGTGATTGTTTATGTTGCAGATATAGGGCATTGTTGGTATAAAAGCTGGAGTAGTGAGGATGTTTGGGTCCAAAATTAGGAGATTTGATGTCATAAGTTTTTTCTTTCATTTGGCTGAATGGCATCCATTGGAATAGCCAAGCTGAAGAGGGCGTGATCGAGCCCTCCCTTCTATCTCATCTTTTGTATTTCAGGTTCCTTTTTTTTTTTGTTTGAAGTGGGTGGAGTTGAGTTGTAAATGGCCAGCTATGTGTTTGCCCAATTTCTTGTTATTACATGCTTTCTTAGTCAACAATGTTGAAACCCTTTAAATGGTTAACGGATTAGTTTTCAATTAACCAATTTTTGTTTGTGCATATAGAGAATAATGATGATTTCATATGATTTTTACGAAATTACTATTTCATGTGTTTTGCCATGTGAACTCCTTATGTGCCTTGCCATGTGAATTCCGTATATGATCGATGGAGTGTATTTTGAGTGCAAAGTTGGAAACTGTTATATTTGTTTTTTTAATAGATGTGGTTTATGGGAATTAATCTCCTGTTAACTTAAATGGGAACATGTTCTTTGCAGAATTGGGAATTGCTTTTCTTTTCGTGACTGAGAATTCTGGTAACTGCTTGAAAGTTTGAGCTTTTGATGTATCATAAGAACTTTTCACTTGCTAGAGTAATGGGCTGTTGTAGCTGTTTTGGGTTTGCCTGGAAGCCCAAACGGAGAACAAGGCCTATTTCAGGGATGAATCATCATCTCTCCCAGGAATGTTTGTTGGATGAAGAAATTGACGTTGAGGACGATGGCTCATATAATGGTGAGGTTACTGACACTGCTTATGAGGAGGATGGTGAGTTGCCAAACCGTGTCAAACTGTCAGAAGAAATTTTGAGATTTAGAGAGCAGAGTGGAATGGTTTGCAGGCAATTTCCTGTTAAGGAAACCCAGAGACTTGTTCGCTCAGAGGTGATGGGAATAATTATGTTGTTTTTTTTTTTCCACCTAATTGTTCCCTTTACTTTCTTGGTTTCTGTGAAGTTTTCAAAACTAACACAGTTCAATCCTGAGACACATTTGCATATATGATACTTGTATTGATTGCTGAGTAACATATGCTTTACGTAAGAGACTTGCCTGTGAATGATAGTGTTTAATGGGCTAACAATTTTTCATGTCTCGTTGAGAATCCTATTGCTCCTTTCATATCCTGTCTCTCTGTACTTGAGAGGTAACATGAGTTGTTTCTATTTTCTTTGACTGCATTCATGGACACACTTTTCTGTTTTTTTATTACCATAGGCTGGTCTCCAGGTTATTTTTATTTAATGAATAATGTCTGGTTCAACATGCTGAAGGTCATGTCTATGTGTTATTGCTTCTAATCTGTCTTACCTGTGTTTTTGCATGTATAGCTTGTGGATGTTGACTTGAATGCCTTGTTGTTTGATTGGCAATTTATCCATCATAACGGTGAAAATTTGTTTCTTTGAGAACTTTTGCAGGATGAGGACGGTAATAAGATGATCAATGAATATGTTCGAGAGTGTAAAATTGGTGCTGGTAGCTACGGAAAAGTGGTAGGCATAATGCTGAAAGAGAGGTTATTGCAATTGTTGAAAATATTGATCTCTTTTTTTTTTTTCGGTTTTCCTCATCCAACAGGTTTTATATCGGAGCAGTATAGATGGAAAACATTATGCCATTAAGGTAGTGGTCTTAAATTTTGCCTGTACTCCTTTCATCCACCCACTGAGCCACCACCACACACACACACACACAAAAGGGAAAAAAAAAAACCTGAACTGGAGCAAGAAAAAGAATGTTTGTTTCTGCCATTTGTAAACTAAAATGGAATATATTTGTTTCAAATGGATTGAAACTTGGCCTGCTTGTTTGTCTGTATATATATATATATATATGAGGTCATTCATGGTTGGTTTCATTTTTAAGCTTCTTACCCTTCTGAATTAAAATAGTATGGCACTTTTCTTTAGTTCTTATGGATATAGAATTGCTGGATGTTTGATAGGTTTAGTTCTAATTTTAAAAATTTTATTCCATTGAGTGGTTTTACTTGGTTAAAACTTAAGAGTTTATATTTTGAATTACAGGCTTTTCATAAGTCTCATTTATTGAAGCTACGGGTTGCACCTTCAGAAACTGCAATGGGTGATGTTCTCCGCGAGGTATCTGCTTATTGTCTTGTTTTCTGATATCAACTATCATACTTTGTATTTTTAAAAATTCTTGATGATATGGTAGCCTGCATAAGGTTTGAAATGCTTCTTATGGCTACAATGTCTGGTAGGTCCCAAAAAAGTGCCAAAGTTTTCTATCTGAATTGCCTCATATTTGACCTTTCATTTTCAAGAGCCAGTACTTACCTTAATAGCTGTTTTTTTCTGCATGCATAGTAGTCAGTGGATTTGACAGTCTGTTTGTTATTTCATGTGCATTTTACATCACTGTTGGATAAAGTTACAAATGATAGTGTTTTCTCTAATTGCAGGTTCTAATCATGAAAATGCTGGACCATCCTAATATTGTCAATCTCATTGAGGTCATTGATGACCCAAACACAGATCACTTCTACATGGGTATTTTAACTACATTCTCTGTGCTTGTTACGTTTTTATCTGGACATGTTCATTGTCTATGTGCTCAGTTTTGTGATCATATTTTTTTTGTTAAATATGTGTTTATGAAGAATTCTATTATTTAATCCCTGTGATTGACAGCAAATACACTTTTCTTTTTCAGTTCTTGAATATGTGGATGGAAAATGGGTTTGGGAAGGTTCTGGTCCTCCTGGTGGAATTGGAGAAAATAAAGCTAGAAAGTACTTGCGGGATATTGTATCTGGACTAATGTATCTTCATGCCCATGTATGAGCCTGATGACAGACCATGCATTATTTTGTTTTTCACAAAATGTTCTCTGTGCATACTTACTCTTTTCAGAAACAGTGTTATTGTGAATAGGCATGCAGTTATTTTTATGATCATATGGTATAATATGTTGAACACAGTGGTATTGTCTCTTGAAATTATTGATTTTTAGAAGTACATGCCTATGCATATCATTCTGTTCTATTTTAGTTACTTCTTTACCGCTTGCCTTAATTTCCCATTTCCAGATAGCATCCTATTCATTCATGCTTGACGGGCTGCAATAGATATAGTTAATATGAGCTCATCATCATAGAATCTCAATTTTCTGATTAGTCTTGCTTATTACAGAGAGAAGGAAATTAAATCTCAAGTCTTATCATTGTTTGATAATTAGTGTTTTGATTCATTATGGTGGTTCTAAATAGTTGAGGCTATTTGAATATCTAACATTAATGTAAAATTGCACAGGCAATACCCCCCAACAACAGACAGACCCCCGAACAATCCCCCCTCTAAAAAATCCATATTCATTTCTACTAAACACTTTTTTTTTTAATTTAATGATGCTTCCTCAACTCCTGAAATTTGATGTAAATCATGTCAATCCAAATTGCTGTCTTTGCTGTTATAATTAATGGTAAAGTTGGTGTAGGAAGTTTAAAGCTTCTACTATTCGAGCTACAGGCAAAGTGCAATTTGATATCAGTTTTAATGGCAAGATGAAGAATTTGGATTCTGGTAGTTAAAATCCTAGTTTCGTAGGTTGCAGAATTTGGATATGGGTACTGCATTTGGGCTTTACTAATTGTAGCATTGAACTGCGTTTGATTTCAGTAGTACACTAGAATACTGACTGGATTTAATAATTGATTATACTGGTCAAAACTGTCCTGGTTGGTGAGCGAGACTCAAATGAACAGTTCTTTGTGATGATTTCATGAACTCAGTTAAAAATTTCTGGCACCTTAGCATTTAAATTTCTATGTTTCAGCCAAGATGTCTTAAATTTGTCATTGCATTTCCTTTACTTTCTGCATAATTCTCTCCTGTGATGTACAGGGAAGTGGATTGCTATAAATACTGAACTACTTGTCTCTTTTTTAATCAACAGAATATAGTGCATGGTGATATTAAACCCGATAATCTGTTGGTTACTTGTTCGGGTACAGTGAAGATAGGAGATTTCAGTGTTAGCCAGGTATTTGAGGTAATGAAACTGCTTCTCTCTTAATGTAGTTAAAAATAATTACTTGTGATGGACAGAAGATCTTGACAATATCTTATGATATTTTCTCTTGAAGAATTACTTACGATTTGTTCTGATCCTTTTGTTATTGTTATTGTTATTGTTGTTGTTGTTGCTGTTGCTACTGTTACTGTTCTTGTTGCTTTTATCATTTTTGTTAGATTCCTAATTTGAATCTCATACTTTTGAGTATGAAATGATTTGAACTGTATAGTTTAGTAATGACAAATTATACTTCAAAGAATGTTACATTATTTGAGTAGATACTGGAGTGGTAAAATAATTATTGTTCCTGAAAATGTTATTGCTCTAATCATGTTATAACCCTTGTCTGAAGTTTGTGCTTGTGTTTGTATTATCACATCTTTGTCCTGTTCTTATTTTTTTCTGAGATGCTGATTTAGTTTCACAGCTGTTATGTCAATCATTTTAGATCCTCTGCTAGAATTGTGTTCAAGATAATTGCTTGTAATAGAGGAATTGTTTGTTTAGAATTTATAAGGATATACCTAAGTGGAATTGGGAACAGTTAATGGGGGCATGAATAATATGATCTCTATGTCAAGTATTAGAAAAACTCATTAGTATGGCTTCGTTGCTGTTGCAATTTTGTGATGTGTATTCTAATCTATTTGAGGGCCTGTTTCTTGCTACTATGGTACCAAAATGTCACTCTCAAATAAAAGTGAATCATACAAATATAAATAAACATAAAATCCTTGGCCTAGGCATGGGAATTTTTTTTTTTAATATGAAGTTAGTACTCAAATAAACATGAAATTGTTGACATGTAAAAAGTGAAAATATAGGTTGCTCATTGTGGAAGGAGAATTTTATTACGGTAAATTCTGGCAATGAATATACTCGCCTGTTCCTTTCACAAGCATTTTTTATTCCCTTTCAGTTCATTATTATATCATGTGTTTCTGCAGGATGATAATGATGAGCTTCGCCGATCTCCTGGGACCCCTGTTTTCACTGCCCCTGAGTGTTGTCTAGGTTAGTTTTCTAAGCTGGTTTATGCTTTACACTATGTTTGGACTTAAATTTTGGAATAATTTGCAATTGCCAAGTTGATGTTTGGACTATTCCTATTCATCCATTCCAACACGATTTCAATTTTGTTGAATTCAATATTAGTGGGCAGGGGCCAATTTCTATTGAAACTGATGGATTTGTTTTTGGAAAATTTCATAATACTAACATTTAATACACTAAAATGCCCTCATAATTTAATGTTATTTTTCTTTCATTTTCATATACAAGTCTCTTTCTCTCAAAATGATTGTCTGCCTCAGATATTGTTTTGTTTTTCTCTCACAAATCAAACATCTTTATTTCTCTCTTTTCACCAAGTCTCAGCTGTTTCATCATATGTGGAAAGGTCCAAGTGAATTGAAACCCTGAATATCTGAAAAGGGTAGGAGATGAAAAAAGCATAGACCTAGTTGGTGTCTAGAAAGTGGCATATTTAGACACGAGCACAATAGACAAGTAAACTGCTGTCCTCCACTAAGTTAAATTGTAGAATTAACACCAGCAATGTAGCATTTGCCTTTGAGTAGAAGCTGGTATGGATTTCACAATATTTTCTGTTGAAGATCATCGTATTAAGAGCATTTAGGGTTGGAAATCCAGCGCTAAAGTTGTTTCTGATCATACTTTCTGTGGGATTAATTTGAATTCAAGTTTATTCCAGCAATTGGAAATTTGGTTGCAGATCAAACAATGTGCTGTGATGCTTAAACTTTTAGGAGGAATCTATTTACAATTGTTCTGGATTTTTCTTTGGATGCAACAGGCCTCACCTATCATGGTGGAGCTGCTGACACATGGGCAGTGGGAGTGACTTTGTATTGTATGATTCTTGGACAATATCCATTTCTTGGAGAAACGCTGCACGATACATATGACAAGGCAAGATAAGCTTGTATTGTTCTGCAAATAAATTGTTTGGCTGTGCTAAAATAAATTGTTTGGCTGAAATTTGATCTCTTCCCCTCTTTTCTTCCAGATTGTTAACGACCCTTTAATACTCCCGGATGAAATGAACCCACTGCTGAAGGACTTACTTGAAGGACTTCTTTGCAAAGGTAATGGATATCTGTATAGTCTCTATGTTGCCTTTTGCAAGCCAGTTGATTTCTGGATTCTCTCATTGTTTATTGTACAACAATGTGTCTTTTCTATTACCTTTGAAAATTCACTTGCAGATCCAAAGCAAAGGATGAAGCTAGATTCTGTAGCAAAGCACAGCTGGGTTATTGGAGTAGAAGGGCCGATTCCTCAATACCTATGCTGGTGCAAGCGTAAAAACCTTGAGAGAGAACAATGTAATGGAAGCAAATCTGAAAGAAACATTACCATCACCGAATCTGAAGGGACTTGCACTGACTGAATTGTTCTAACTAGTTTGGATTTGTTCGTGTATAGTTGGAAACTCAAGGCTCCCTATTTAGCTTTTTTGTTTTGGAAGAATTTTGTCTTCATGTGATTGGAGAGGCATGCATATAGATATATGTTACTACTGGACCAGTATTGAGCAAAATTTTAAGGAATATATGGGTTTTTGAGACCTGGTTTGCCCTACGGTAGAAAGGATGTGAGCTGGTGGTGAAGTGGTTGAATTGTGGACAACGTAAAAACCAAAAGAAAAAGAAGTTTGTAGGTCTTTGGAAAAAGTTGTCATGATTATGTAGTATATGATTATTATTTGACTCCATATTGAGGATGTGATATTCAAGACGAGTTATTCTCATGTTATTTTGTTTATACTTAGTAGTTTGGTCAATGTGGAACTATACTTCTGAGTGCTTACCTTAAGCTAGAGCCAACACCATATGACAGTTTCTGCATCAAGCTACTTGCATTCAGACGTACTAAGAATATTAAAATATTTGAGGCCATGTTTGGTTTACTCTGGAAATATGAATAGAATCCTGTTGACTTTGAGGCTCATTTGTTTCCAAGGAAAACATTCTCCTACAAAAATATTTAAATATTTTTAATGTGGTGACGATATTCAGTTGGTTGATAAATTTCATTTAATTATTTCAAAAATAAATCAGTTGATTGATTTTGAATTTAGTCAATCTGATTAATTTAATTTAATTAGTTTAATAATAAATAAAATTTTAAAAACAATTTTAAAACATTGGTAGGAGGAGACAATGTTGAATTTGAACACATGGTTTGGTCCTTCTCATTTTTTTTACCGTCCAAACAGACATACTGTGGTGTCCAGTCCTTTAAATTCATCAGCCGCCAAAGCAAAAGGTATGTTTGCATCTTTTTGAGTTTGGTTTCTGTCCCTTTGACTGCCAAAAAAGCAGCTTTTTTTTTTTTTTTTTTTCCAAATGTCTTTTCTTCTCTAAGCCTTGCATACCAAAACACACAGCTTATCTCTTTTCTTTGCTATTTATTTTATCTATTATATATAAAGGTTCAATGGTTGCATAAAAAAGACTAGGAAAAAAAAAATCAACTTGTATTTTTACAAAAAAAATTATATATATTTTTATATTGAATATTCTTGTGCAATAAAAAATGAAATTTGTGAAAATTTTATTGATAATAATTTAAATATTACTAAAACAATTATATTGTTTTAAAAAATCAACTATTCCATACATAAAATTTGAAAATTTACAAATTTGTTTTCTGGATAGATTTATGTATTTCAATTGTTATAAAAGCTATATTTTCTTAATTTTTATGAAATTATTTGTGAATTTTGTTATCAATCACTTTTACCATAAAAGAAAGAGTTCAACGTATAAAACAAAGTACAAGAACTTATTAATATAAAGATACAAATTTTAAAAATTTTAGAATTTATTATATCAAATTATTATATGGTATGTGTGAGATTAGTACTACATTGATTTTAATAGGGTCAAGTGGCCTACTCGAGTTTAGAAATTAATAAGATTCACATCAATTTTTACAAAATTATATTAATGAGCCATAAAAATTATTCTTTTCCCCCAATAAGAATTATTATTTTAGAGTCTGACCATTTAAACTTCAGTTTTTTTAAAAAATATTTATAAATTCTCTCAATAATTTTTTTACATTACAACATTAAAAATAAAAAATTATAGTAGTAAATGCTCTTAAAATTAGAAAAATTAAAATCGATAGATTGTTTTTCTATGTTTCATATTAAAATAAAATTAATATACAATACTTAATTATTTTTCAGATGATTATTTTTTCAGTTCATATTTAAAACATTATTTATACATATCAAATTGTAAATGACAATTATATTTGATAGAAATTTTTTATTTCATTAATTGCAAATTAATTTGTGAAAAAAACAAACTCAACATTTGAGCAAATAATTGAATAAAAAATTTAAAAGCAAGAAATATTCATCCCGAATATAATTTTAGACAATCTCAAATTCAAATTTTCTTAAGTCTTCTCTAAATCCTGTTCAAATTAAAATGTTAGATAATCACAATAATAAAAATATATTTAAATTTACATAGATGAACATGTATTTTGATTCCACTGAATTAAATTTTTAATTCTTCCACTGCTTTTGTAAATTTTTTTTAGTATTAATTATATTTATTAAATTGAATTGAATTAAAATAAAAGAAAGAGAATAAAGAATAAGTCAATATCTTGTTTCACTTCTATTTTTATAAGGAAGGAAAAGGAAAGATACACTATCAATCCCTCCATTTCTTTTTTATAGTAATAAAATTGGTTAACTTAATTATTATTGAATTTAAATATGATATCCTATATTGATTTCAACACATAATATTAAATTTATTTCTAAATTATCCATATTGATATTTAAAAATTTATAAATAAAGAAACATCATCTATTATTATTTATCTAAATTGTTATATCATGAATTCCTATTGATATAGTAATGTGAATTAGGAGTCCATCACACATGACAAAAAAAAAAAAAAAATCACGTGCCTCTTAAAACAACTTTTCAATATTTAACTATGGAAACCGCGCGCCTCTTAAAACCATATGCACTGATCAATTTTTTTTCTTTCTTTTTTTTGAAATTTTATTCTTCTTTTTTTTTGTTATTTTAACTATAATAAATTGAACCAATATTTAGAAACTAAGATACAGATTTTCTATTATTACTTACTTTGAATTAAAAAATTTAAAAGTTTTATTTTATATAAAATTAGATAAGTTATATTTTTATTCATGAAAGAGAAACAAAAATACTCTGAAATTGGTATTCATGGATTTATTTATTTTTTTTGAAAACAAGGTATTCATGAATTTTAATACTCATGACTTTTAATATTGAGATTGATTAGCTAACTCATGTAAATTCATTAGTATTTATTTATGGATTTATTAGAATCTATTTACAGGTTCATTAAAACTTATCTACATGTTCATTATAAATAAACTATAGATTCATTAGTATTTGTCTATAAGTTTATCAACTATACATTTATTACAAATGAACTTTAGGTTCATTAGTATTTACCTACAAATTAATTATAAATGAACTTTAGATTTATTAGTATTTGCCTACAAGTTCATTATAAGTAAATTTATTTATAGATTTATTACAAATAAACATACAGTTTTTTAGTAATGTCAAATTAATGAACATTATATTAAATTATGATGAATATTTATTTTATAAATTAACTATTTTCTTAATTTATGTGAAAATGAAAAGAGTCTATTTTTTGCTAAACATATGAAATAATAACAATAATGATAATGATAATAATAATGATAAAAATAATAATAAGAAGAAGAAGAAGGAGATGAAGAAGTACAATAATAATAATAACAATAATAATAATAATTAATTTTGTATGAATAATAATCTTATTTCTAAAAAAAGAAAAAATGAAACAAAATTTTTTTAAAAAATTGTGCACTTTGAGATAAAAATAAAAATAAAATATTATAGGCTCGTGTTTTTTTTAAGCATATGAAATAAAGGTGCACATTTTTTTGGCATACACATGATGGACTCTTAATCTATATTTTTATATAGATAAGAATGAATAATATAATTTGCCCATTTTTCTAACCTACTAAAATTTGAATTGGATCAGTAATAATAAAGAGAAAAAAAAAAAGAATCTCTTGCCACTTGAGTTAATCCATTGGTTTAGTGCATAATAAACAAGGGCTATTGAAGTGTGATGTTGTGCAGCTCAGCTCAGGTCCTGTCTTTCGAATCAACAAACCCCACTTGGATATCCTGCCGCAGCCTTTGTCGTTTGTTTTGTGGAGCCAGTTGTGAATCCGACAGTACAGAATCTAGCCTACTTTTTTTCTTGGACTGGACGACCCATCTGAGGTTTGTTGGTTGGTTCATCAGGCCTCATCATGGCTAAAGGCTTTGCATAATCGGTAAGGCCCCCTCACTAAACTATTTATCTATCATAATTAATCACCTAATAATTAAAAAAAAACATCTAAAGATTTACAATTTTTTCAATTTTGTTATCTAGATATTTAATTTTTATCATATTTTTATTTTATCTTATCTATTTAGTCAAAATTGAAATTCACTTGAATTATGATTAAGTTTGCGAGATATTTTTAAGTTTTATTATTATTTAAAAATTAACTGAGTAAATAAAATTAGAGATCAATGAATCATTTATTATGCAATTGTGTGATATAATTAGGAGTGAATATAAATTTGGAATAACTTAAATAAAAAATATTTGAATTGAAATTGAATGAATAGTACATTCGATTTCAATTTTAGATAATTTTTATTATTCAAATTGATAATTGAACCAATTAAAGTCTACACTAAACTGAACTAATCCAACCAATTGAATTATTTATATTTAATACGTATACACATATATTAAATATTCTATACATAATTAAATTATATTAATTATCTATGTTTAAATACATTATATATAGATTATATTTATTTATATATTTATATAAATCATATATATCTTTTAATATACTATATATAGTAATTAAAAAATTTGAATATGCTTCGATTTGTTTAGTTAAATTCTTTTTAAATTATCAAACTATCTTGAAGTAAATAAAATCGAAATTTGAATTAAATTAGATCAAAATTTACAATATCCAAATTGAAATCAAACTAAAGTTTCTAATTCTTGATTTTAATTTTAAATAGTTTTGAATAATCAATTCAGAATCAAATTTGATCATATGTTAATATAGTTCTAAATAAACTATAATTTAATATAATGTATACATGTATATATGACTTATATACAAAATATTAATCCAAAATCTTGACTATCATCACTCACTATGCTATACTTTCCTTCATTTACAAAATTTTATATTCTAACTTCGAAAATGTTTTATATTATTCCTTTCATCTTCATCATTTTAGCTCTCTACCCTCTTCTTTCTCCTTTTCCATCCAATTGAAACTTCTTATATTATGACCACAAAGTTATTATAAAACAAAACAATTAACATCAACCACGTATTTAAAAGGTCCATTATCTTATCTCTTTTTGATATTACATATAACTCTAAAATATGAAATGTTGGATGAGCTAAGACGGCAGATATAAGTTAAAGAAAGGGAGGCTTCCAAATGGTTAATAATGTCCCATTCACAATCATCACTTTGAAATAAAAATAAATGCATTTGGGGCCTAAGGGATTAACTCTTTCCCTCACCTCATTCTACTGCATATGAGTCCATCCTAACAATTTTATTAAATATTTTGGGAATCGGCAGCTCCCAATTTCACATAATTTTTTGATGGAAGACATAGAGCAGAAGTATAATTATGTTCATGGTATTATTATCAATATTTTGAAAATCACATCATATAAGTTGATTGAATCGATAAAATCAAGAATTACATTAATAATCAATTTGATTGGTTTGAAATTAATTTTAAATATATTTTTTATTTTTAATATTTTCTAGTTTTAATGCTATTTTTTTATTATTAAATCAGTTGAGTTTAATAATTAAATCAATCGATTTAAAAATCAATCAATTAATCAATTGATTAACTAATCTTATTTAAATTATTGTTTTTGAGTGTTTGATATTTTCTCTTTATTATAATGACATGTGACTGACATTATTATTATATTTTTTTAATTACAAGAAAAATTTATATTTTAAATCATTTCATTTTGAGTAGAGTAATAAAAATTTATATTTTAAATCATGTCACGTATCATTATAACAGAGAAAAGATAAAAAAAAAAGATAATATAAAAAATGTACCTGACAGTAACCTTTTAGTTAAAACGGTAATATAATCATTTAAGAGTGTTTAATTTAAATGAACATTGAATTCCCTCAATAATAAGGTCAAATCCATCAATTGTTAGTTATTAGGCATTATTTGAAGAGGGGAATTCAAAGTTATTATCAATAGACAATGATCCTTTAGCTTAATGCACCATTTTCTATCCATTAAGAAAACATTTTTATTGGTTTTTAACTTCTTCCCTTTTGTGGAAACTATTACATGACGTATTGAATATTGATTGGACTTGTTACTATTAGGCACATCATTAGGTGTTTATTACTACTTTGATCCACACTATATCATTCACAATTCTTAAATCAACATATTATAATACTATCTTAAATTTAAAAATTATTTATATATTTTTAACAATTATTTCATTAATTATTTAGATTAAAAAAGAGAAAATAGCAACATAATCATGCTGTGAAAGTAGTGAAAGATGGGATTCTATGGGAAATAGAAGGGTGATGCAAATGAGATGAGATGGTAAAAGCTTGTACTTTAGTCATATGATCTACTTCAATTAAGAGCTGGCGATAAGTCTGAAAAGGTCAGCCCAGTTCAGTACTTGATTTTGGCCTATGATATGAGCTTCTTCTTCTTCTTCTTCTTCTAATTACTAATAATTAAAGTATTTTTGAGTTGATAAGAAGGCAGTACTCGATAAATAAATTTTTAAAAAAATTGATTTATCATTGGAGGAGGGATTTTTAACAATAATACTTATTAAAAGGAACTCAATGTATTTAGTGAGTTTGAACCTGAAATTTCAAGGTTCCGGAGCATCATTTCTTAGTCATTCGGCTAGAAAATTACGTATAAGAACTCAATGATTATATTCATAATATAAAGAAAAATTATGAAAGCTATGCAATATACTCTCTCCGTTTTTGAATAATTATCTTTTTAGAAAAAATTATTTTAATATAATTATTATTCTAAAATATCAATATAATATTAATAATTCTTTTCAAATTTATCTTCTATATCAATTTCTCTCTTCTAATTAAATACTTTCTTATTTGTATTAGTGGTAGAGTTTTAGTTGAAGACAATTAATGATATATTGGTCATATTGACTGAATTTATTTTTAATTAATTATTTTTTAATTTAAATGTATAATTTTTTAAAAAACAATTATTTAGAAACGAAGGAGTAGTTATACAAAGCTAATTGAATTTCTTTTGATTTGGCATTTAATAATAGTGGCTAATTGAATGGTGAACCCAGAAAACATAAAATGGGTGATGGTGGCTCTGTAAATCAAAGAAATAAATAAGGGGTTTAATGGGTAAAAAAAAAAGAAAATCCTGTCAAGAAAAAAAGGTTGAGTGTTGATTGCGGATAAAATTGATATTTGACGTTCATTTAACGAAGAATCTAAAGATTTTATTCATTTATCAAAATAAACAGATAAAAATTATGAATTAGATCAAAATTAAAGGATAAAATAGTAATTTTATAATATAATAATTTTTTTTTGGGATAAGTTCTCCGAGTCCTTCATTTTTCTTTTTATTTAAAAGAAAAAAAAAATTAGGCCGACAATAAGTGGCTTAACTAATAAAGGCTTTTTCTTTTCATATACAAAATACAATATATTTTTTTATAAAATAATAAGCAAATAAATAATAATTTCTTTTTGTATTGGTCTCGATTTAGAGTCAATATATTAAATTAATAATTTGCTAATTATATGATAATATTATAGAAAAATTCTTGAAGGCCCATTTCATATACAAATAATAATTTCTCAATATATTAATACATATAATATCATCATTATACTTTTTTAAATATGGTTTAAGGGTTATTTTTTTTTATTTAAATCGGCACTAAGTTGGATAGTATGTTTAATTTTTAATAATACGATGTTGTTCTTGTATTATAAAAAGAAATTACTAAATATTATTATTATTTTTGAATTTTATCATCTCATCTTAATTACACGCTTGCAAAAAGCTCTTGATATTTATTTATTTGAACATAGCTTTCATTTTTTAAAATATACATAAAATGAAATAGCATAATACATTAAATACATTCATAATGTATTTCTAAATAATAAATACATCATAATTTTATTTCATTTAAAAATTACATAAATTTAGAAAAATAATATAAATAAAACATAGTTGTTTTTATAAATTAATAACCAATTAATTAATTGGTTAATTAATATTTTGCTTAACTATTATTTTAGTCCCAATTCCATCAAATTATAGAAATTACACAATATATTTGACGGTGCTAAAATTGTTATGGATTATTAATTTTATGCATTACGAGATAAAACTAAACTATATATTGTATATTTATTATGATTTAATTAAATATAAATCATTCATGTTTAATTTTTTTTAGGTAAAAAAATAAAAATCTTAATACTTGAAGCAATATCCTCCATCAAAAAAAGAGTAGAATTAGAAAAAAAAAAAAAAAAGCAAAGGAGACCTCTTTCATGTTTAAAGATTTTGTTTGAAAGTTTTCTAATTAATTTTAATTTTTTTTAAAAATAAAATATTCCTTCTTAAAATTCAATGACAAGCATTGATATATTTTTTGTCCTTTTTGTTTTTCGGTTCTTGAATATTGAGTGAGACAAATTATTATTTCCTAAATTATAATCCCAACAACTCTTAGGTAATCAATTTCTCATATATCACAAAATTAAGCCACAAATTAATTTTTTTTATTATATTATCTTAACTACAATTTTATTTAAAACCAAAAAAAAAAAAAACAAAAGAAGAAAATATAAATGAGATACTGAAAATTTTTAGAGTTATTCATCAATCTCTTATTTGATAAATTAAGAGACTTGATGTACAGATTTTCTATTTTTCTTCAATTATTCTTTTTATTTTAAACAACAACACTAAAATTTCCATATGAAAATTAACTTTAAATTAATATTAAATAAAAAATTATTGAAAGAGGTTAAACCATAATATTAATTATTCTCAACTACATATCAATATTTTCAATTTTTTATTTATATCTATGTTTGTTTATTAAGCATGATTATATCTAAAAAAGGAGAAAGAGATGGTTCACATAACTAAATTCAATAATTGTGGAGGTTGTTAGAAAGAGGAAAGCTATTAATTAGAATTAGAAAAGTAATTAGAAAAAAAGGGGGCAATGTGAACTTATTATTATGTGCCTGAAGAGTAGGTTTTGACCACCTATGTAATAAAATCATAATTTTCATGTGTATTTATGACCACTATGAGATAAAGATTTCAATTTATGCTAATCAATTGGTCAACCCATAGGCCGCTTAGCATGCGGTTCTCAATAATATTTCCCTTTCTCTATAAATATAGTTATGAATGATTTTCCACCATAGGTTTTATGGTTAAAGGCTCTATTCTTTTTCTTGAAAAAAAAAACTAGCAATTTTTTAAAAAATTTTCAATTCAATATTGTTGGGCATTTTTATTTAATAAAAGATCAATTAAGTTTTCAATATGGTTGTGTGTTCCAATAAATTGCCACAAGGATTTTTTTTTCCTTTTTTTTTTTAAAAAATAATACAAGGGTGTTACTTTTATTAGTGAAAAGGAAAGTTGCTGGGGAAAACCCACAAGGGACATGAATGCTAATTGTCAAATACTTTGAAAGGTAAGCTTTAAAAAAATTTCAAATGGAAAAGCCAAAGTTTTATGCAATCCTATATATATATATATATATAAATATATATATAAGTAGATTTTGGGAGTAGTAACTTGAATGGGTTCAATGAGCTTCATGTGATGTTTGGTCAACTTTCACTGTATTCATATTCCTTTTCTTCTCCTCTTTCATGTGATTTTTAAAAAACGCAAATAAATATAGCCCATTCACTTTCACATGGATTTTGATAGGGGTATCTACTCATAAAATTGGTGTTTTTCTAAACTCTGAAGTATGAGCTGGTACCCATCATTTGCCTCACATTTAAAGCACATAGGAACAAATATGGTAGGGGATGAGAAAGGGCCAACAACTCCTAAGTTAATGCTTAGTAAAGCCTCTCGCACCACTTTTTCTTACTCATTATTATTATGCATGAAATTAATATCAAAATCCAAGACCCCCCGCCCCCCAATAGACTATGGTCTATAGGGATATTATGAATAGAGAATGAACTCACCAAACTCTAAGTTAAATGTTTGGAATAGCCTCATACTTTGTCGATGCATACCCTTATAAGTGAAACCATTCATTTCCTTGAAGGTTAAGATGTCTATGTCCTGTTCTTTCATAAGAGTTAAAAAGCGGTTGTTGAACCTAAGACTATTGTGTTTCTCGTTGATAAGCCAGTAGAGTTCCACTTTAGCAACTTTGCTTTGTTTTATAGAAGGGTGGGGCTATTTACACTCCATGCATTGCTATTTGCACAAGCCTTAAGAGCGTAAATGACCATATTATCCTTCATTTAAAAGGAATTTTTTATTATCACTTGGAATTTCTACATTGGTCTTAAGAGTATAAATGACCTTACTATCATTCATTTATTCTGATATATAAAATCATGTAAATAAAAATAATAATATAATAATTAATTTCAATAAAAGAATTAATATGAATACATAAAAGCAACAAAGAATTTACCTTCAAAATTAGCCTCCTTCAAGATATTAACATCATCAAGATGAATGCTATGATTTGACAAAGGTCTCAAATCGCATGCATCATAAGAATTGAGTATTTTTTCAAATTTTAAACTTTTTTTTATGTTTGAATTTTCTATATTTCTTATCTTTAATTAGATTAAAAGGGACAAAAGTAATAATTTTTAGGTTAATTATTGAAAGTCGGCAGCAGATGGGACAACAATAAAATGAAAATTTATATTGAACTTAAAATGTATCTTTTAAGGCATATATAGGAATTACAAGTGATAATAAAAAGTTCCTTTTAAATAAAGGATAATAAGGTCATTTCAATTCTTAAAGCATTAAATATGGAGTGCAAATAGAATGTTTGAAGTGTAAATAGCCCCACCAATGTAACAATAGGCAGCCAAAGAAGGAAAATTATGCATTATAAAGTGCAATCAAAGTTGAGTAAAGAAGTAATATATTATAGTTGGTGTTTCAATCCCGCACCATGTATGCATCTTCAAGAATATATAGCCGTCCAAATCTAATAATAATAATAATTATTATTATCATTATTATTATAGTCAATCTCCTAGTGGAAGAGCATTCAACAATAATTACAAATCCATTACCAAATTTATTGAATTTTTTTATTAATTTGATATATAATGAATGTGTTGTATGTAGTAACCTAATTAGATTCCATGAGTATTCACAAAACCAAGTTAACGAAAAAAAAAATTGACACAAGAAGAGATATATTTAGCCTCTCATGCATATACCCAATTCCACTAATCTGTTTCTGGTTCAAGGATATTGAAATATATATATATATATATATATATATATATATATATATATATATATATATATATATATATATATATATATATAATAATATAAAATAATATTATAATATTTTTAGATTT
>CATIWR010173951.1:0-10293 GCA_949677035.1 Omphalea diandra
AAGCCCTACTACACATGTCAAAATACAAGGATCAGCGGAGTTTAGGTTGTAGAGTCAACTTTAGTACCATACATGCAGTTCCATATTTAACTGGTTATAGTCTAAAAATATTTATAAAATAATTAAGTAAAATTTCATCTCATTATGATAATATCAAAATAAATAATTTTTGAATTAATATTATATAAATTATTTTATATTTTATCATTTAATTTAGATAAATAATTAATTTTTTATTACTTTAAAATATTATTTCTTTTATTGCATATATTTTATTTTTTTAAAATATTTTCCTTTTTTATTAGATATTTATAGTTTTTCAATTAATTAATATAATATAATAATAGTATATAGTTGTTAGTTACATATTTATTATAATATTAATTTGAAAAATGATAAAAGTTTATCATAAATAATTTTTATGATGATCTTGATAAATAAAAAATAGTCATTATAAATAATTTCTGAGATAAAATTATATATATATATATATATATATATATATATATATAACTTTTTTGATTTTGTATCAAGAATATTTAATTCAATTTATACGTATTCATATTTTTTCCAATCAACGAAATTTAGCTTATTATTATTTTGATTGATCATATTAAAGCCTTTATATCAATATATATATATATATATATATGATTTAAAGACCTAACCTTTTAGGTGATGAGGCTATAAATATTGTTCTAATTTGATCTGAATTTTGCTTAACAAAAATTCACATTTGAAATGAAATTTGAAATTACTTAAAATTAAAATGATTTAAATTTTTTAGATCAAATTCAACTTTACTCAAATTTGATTTGTAGATTAATCTCAATTGACTTGAAATATAAAACATGATTGAATTTGTTTTTGTATTTTGATCTCACTCGGCCACAACTTGAAGTGATCAATCCTACAAACCAAATCAATTTTAGATTGAATAATTTCAAATCACCTTTAATTTTGAGTCGAATCTTTTTTTAGATAAATTCAAATTGAATTAAAAACTGTCATTTTTATATACATACTTAAATTACACATTATTTGGTAATTGCGATAAACATTTGTTATCAATAATAATAATAATAATAACATATAATCTCTTGGCCGACAAGATGCAAGGTAGGGAAATATCAAATATGCACTCCTAGTTTAGTGTACGTGATGAGTCACTGTCTTCCCCGACAACATTCTTTTGGGCAAATATAAAGACCAAAAAAAAAAAAAAAAAAAGATAATATAAGATTTAGCTAAGTAATTAATATTGTTAGATAGATATATACATTTTATCTGAAATGATTTATTTTTCCTTGATTTGCACTCTATGTGAGGGAGTGCCGAAGGAAAGAGAATAAATGGGGAGGAGAGCCCTGCATTTCAAGATAAGCTAATTTCTTCAAAACTTGATGTCATGACAGCTTGAGATATATCTAAATTTGTTTCTCATTGGGCAATATATTAATAACATAACATCTCTTTCTTTCTTCAATATAATCATTTCTCCTTCAATACCAAAAATCTTTCATTTCCTACTTACATTCCTCCACCAATCTAAGGAGAACAATCTGGTTAGTTCTATTTGATTAAAGCATTATGCTAAATTATTACTTATGTTATACATGTACATTTGAGATATAACTAGACAATAGATTAGCTTATACGTTTATATTATATGTTTGTTTGTAATGAAAGAGAGCAACTGACATGTAAGTTTTTTATTTTCCTCTCATTAAAAACTTAAACCCATATATCTGATTTTTTAATTTAAAAAATAAAAATATGAATTATCAATTTTGATACAACCTAAACTCAAAAAATGATCTGAAATAATTTGAATTTTTTCTGTACTTTGACTTGACGACTTGACCTAATCCAATATGTTAATGACTCAATTCTAATTCATCTAAAAAATATGATTCAAAATTGATTCGACTTATTTATCATTTTTTTGAGATAAAAGATAATAATTCTTATTCATGAAATATCAAATATAAGAGTACTAATATATATAAAAAATTAAAGTTTAAAATCCATGACAAATTAAATTGACATCAAGTATGTTGAATCTGATCTAAAAAACAATGTTTTTTTTTTTGTAGAAATATAACCATATTGACATAGTATTGAACTTTGCATAACAACAATAAACACACTCTACTCGATGGTTATAGCAAGCCAGAACTCGACCTTTTTGTTTTCAAACAAATCTAGTTGAGTTACTATAAAGAACTGATTGATTGCTTCAATACTATTATCAATTAATCACATAAAAGAATAATAATAGCCTTCATATAAGAAGGAAACAAATTTCATGAGGAAAAATTAAAAACTCTCATCAAAATTACGAAAGAAATAGAAAAATTAGAAAACCTATAAAATAAATATGGATTTGTACTTATTGCAATGAAAATAGATAAGTTATAAAAGAATAAACATAGACAAAGTTATTAAGATGAAAACAAATTTAGTTGAGTTACTATAAAAAATTGATTGATTGCTTCAATACTGTTATAAATCAAATCCATAAAAGAATAATAATAGCCTTCATATAGAAAGGAAACAAATTTAATGAAGGAAAAACTAAAAACTTCCATCAAAGTTACAAAAGAAAATAAAAAAATTAGAGAAACTTGCAAAATAAATATAGATTTGTATTTATTAAGATGAAAATAGATAAAGTAGTAAAAATAATAATGAAATCATGGATTACAGTCAACAATTTAGTATATAGTAGCCCTAGAGGATGAGTAAAATGAGTTTTAAGATAAAATGTGAAGAGGAAAAATGGTTACGGTTGATAGCAAAAATCAAAAAAAAAAAAACCAATTAAAAAAAAAGCTAAATATAACAAGCTATTATATTTATCATCTCTAAAAATTAATAAATCATCACTAAATATAACAAGCTGTTATTAAATAATTTGTTTAAAATGCGACTTTTGAAAAGTTAGCTTTGAATTGACAATCTCATAATTTTGTTTAGCTAAATCTCATACTCATTGGTAAATTTAATTGCTTATTCATGGGGTAATTAAGTTGATGTAACTAATATGTGTTGGTATCATAATCTTTTAAAAATAATGACTGCTTTCAATTCAATTAGTAGAATAATATCCTAGCGTCAGCGACATATATTCCATTCTATATTTGTTTAATACCGAAAATATTACTAAAGCCTAAAGCAGAATAACTTCCTGAAATTTACACAGCAAGCTAAAAGTGACTTGATTAATTCCAAAGTTACAAAAAAGAAAACTGTTTGGATTCTTATTTTTGACATTATATTATAAGTACTCAATTATTAGATAAAGTTATATATATATATATATATATATATATATATATATATATATACACGCACACGATAAAAGTATTTTTGGATAAATAGTCATTTAGAAAGTAGAGGATAAATTAAAGATATATAAATTTTTTTTAAGGGAAAAAAGACAAAATTTGCATGATTATAGACAAGTAAGCAAATTTCTCGTTGAGTTATGATTTTACAAATTCTCCATAAAATTTCAGTAGTCATGCAAATGATCATATAATAGGGATTATTAGGCTTAAACTTATGTAGTAGTTTTTTTTTTTTTTTTCTTGGAGCGTGAAACCCTCCTTATTTTTCCCCAAAAGCAAAAAAAAAGGTTAAAAAGAGGTGGTCCTAATTATAAAATTAACTTAAACAAAGGTTTTTTGTGGTGTCAATTTATGGATAAGTTTAAAAATGGGACTACAACAAACATACTAACATTCATTCATCCACCAAATTTTTGTAAGATATGAGTGGCACACATAATTTAGCTCCAAAATCAAGAGATGGCCCTACATTAAGACATGAAAAACATTTTAGAAATAGTTAATTTTTTTTAAAAAAAAAAGAAAGGGAAAGAAAAAGAAGTTTCATTAGGGGTTGGGGTCTTGTAGAGATATCCAGTGATTTGAAATAGAAAGCAAGTTGAATTAGTTGCTAAGGGAGATAGCACATGGCCCATGCGATGCCTGGAATAAGGCGTGAAAGGTTAGGCAATTCATTCCCCAACCGTCGCTAGTGGGCATACCATTTTGCCAATTATTATTATTTTTTAAGTTTATTTTATTTTAGAATTTCGGATCTTTCTTTGATACTACCCTATCATTCTTTTAAAGTTATTTTATTATATAGATGTAAAAAAAAAGGAATTAGATCATTTCAAAGTTATTTTTGTTATAAAAGAAAAATCATAGCTCCTATTCTCACAAAAAAAAAAAAGTCATAGCTCTGTTTATTTCATAAAAAAATAACTTGTCTGAAAAAAAATATTTTTTGAGAAATATGTTTTCTACTGTTTGAAATAAACTAAAAAATATAAATATTCTTTTAATTTATAGAATTATAATAAAATTTAGACTATAAATATTATATATTTATGCTATTTATTGTTTAATATAAAAAAACATTAAAAATAAAATATTTTGTGGATTTCACTGATCTCCAACAATCATCGCCATCCACTGATGACTATTATGAATATTGGTAGTGAAAATGATCAATGATAATAAATACATGTGTTTATATAATTTGTTTTTTATTTAGATAAATTTGTCAAAATCTGAAAAATGACTTAATTTTTCTTTTGATCAGAAAAATATTTTTCATTTATCAATTTTTTTGGATGCACAAAATAGAAAAAAAATACAAAAATATTTTCTTAAATCTTAATTTTTTCACTAAACAAACGGAATTTTGAACTTAAGTCATTGAATAAATATGTAAAAAGAATTTTGGATAATTTTAAAATTTTAGATTAGATAACTCATAATTTTAATTTTTAAATAAAAAATATTATTTTAATTTTAATATTTTTAATAATTTAGTTCAGGTCAAATTTGAATAATTTCATATCCAATCGAAATCAAATTAATTTAGACAAATCAATATGTTAGATTACAGTACTCAAATCTGACCTTAAAATTTTAAAATTATATTTGAATCTCATTCAATTTTATAATAGATTCGATTATTTTCAAATAATTTCTTATTAAATTAAAAAATGTTACTTTTATTATAATACAAGAGAGTGGAGATTAAAACTTTAATAATCTCAATTTTCCTTTTAAAATTTCTTAAAAAGAAAAATTTTGGGACATTCAACTAATAATTTGATGGTGGACACAAAATCCCCCTGTAAGAAAGTTATTGCACTTCGTACTTAACTTTAGTATATAATAATTACCCTATTTGTTATTCATTTTTTTGTTCTCCCTCTTTGAGAGTTTTTGTTTTAATGTTATTATTTTATCTTTATTTTATTTATTTTTTAGTAAAATGAGTTGTTCTTATCCAATTTATTAGTTTTTTCTTATTTTGTCTCTTTTTTTAGCGTTTTTGTTTTAATATTATTATTTTGTCTCTCTTGATGAAAATTTTTGTCTCATTTTTTAAAGAGTTTTAGTGATTTGAGATCAATTATTTAATAATATATGATGATATATTATTGAATATCATCTCTCAAATCAGTTCTGGCGTACTATATAAATTTCAGTCTACATCACAGTATACCACTATATTTGGTGGAGATCTTCATAATTGATTAAAATGCATAGTTATTGAAAAAGATTCATGGTGAAAATAGAATCATAATTTTAGAGTTGAGCCAATGTGCAAGTATTAGTTGTGTTGAATATCGAGTTTATATTGAGACTTTAGATCATAAAATTATTTTCTTTTATAGATGTGATAGGACTATTTATAGATGAAAATATTTTCTATTATTCTTTTTTTTAAAAAAATACTTTAGTATATAGTCCACTTTTGTTTTTCATTAGTGACTTTCTTAAATCATCAATCTTCAAATCTCAAAGGCTAGGGGGCAAATTTTTTTTTTTTAAAAAAAACCTAATTCTGTTGGAATTTTTTATGTGGGCTAATATTAATCATGGGTTAGTTTTAATTATTTATACAACAGACTGAATAATATAGTTTATTGATTTGGGGTAAGCCCAATTAAAATGTGATCAATTGAGTTATGAGTTTGTGACACCTTTTGTGGGCCGATATGAAAGACGGTCAGTGTAGGTCTATTTTAACATGGACCTGTGATGAGTGGGCCTATTAAAATTATTATAAATAGGTTAGGTCCCCTCTCCTGCCTTCATAAGTTTTGACAATACTAGTTGCTACACCCATTGGTAGCCGTCTTGTGGGAAGGTCAAGGAGAGGAAGACTTAGCTCTCTTTTTTCAACTCTTCTGATCTGTTATCCGAGTGTTCTATTTTCAGTGATCGGAATAATGGCGCGAAACAATTTAGAATCTAATGTGTAAAGAGGTATAAATTTGTTTCCACTTTCAGATCAACTGCGCAAACAGGTACGCAATTTTGCTTTCGCTTAATTATGAATGGTGTTCTAAATTCATGTACTAGATCCTAAATAAATTCTTACAAATTCAACTTCCAAAAAGAGAGCGATGAGCTTGCCAATATATTGTTCCAATTTGGCGAAAGTGAATACACTAATTTTTGGTTCCTGATAATGACCATATATGAACTTACTTTTATCCATTAAAAAGTCTCCTAGTCCTAGTGCAGCTAATTGTATAAAATAACCTCACCTGAGATGAGAGTTCAAAGATCAAATATAAATAAATGAATAACAGTTTGCAAAGTGAACCGAAAAGCATGCATGCCAATTTCTCATATAACATTAAATTTGCATTACTTCGAAGTAGAGATAGATTAAAAAATTTGGTCATCCAAAATGTTCATGATGATGATAAAATTATGGAGAAAAAAAAAAGGAGTTTTGGGTGGAGAGTAGTTTGTTAAGATTTGCAATCAAATGGTTCAGGAGAATCATCATTTTTTTTTTAATTTATTTGCAATCAAGTATTCAAGTAATCAAGAAGAAATTAGCTATACAGTATGGTCTAAGAGACCATTCGTTTTTACAAGATTTGGATACTTCAACTGACTGATTAACCATTTTGCTAATTAGAGTTAACCGAATGTAGACCAAAAAGTTTATACTGCTTATTGCTCGATGTATATAAATGACATATCAATTAGTCAGACTGATGTAAGAGCTCCAATTCAACACAGATTTATTGAACAAAATCAAACAATCCATAACTTGCAACATAAGAGTAGAGTATGCAAATTTTCTAGGGGGTCGGAGCAAGTTGGTAACTAATCTTCCGAAGCACAAAAGCTCCCATCTTGCTTTCATCACCAACACTTTAATTATATCAATTCCCACATTAAGTAACACCAATGAGCTTAGCTCAATATCATGGATGTTATATTTTCTCTACCTAAACAAATTTGAATTGGTATGGAAATTTTACGAACAAATATTCAAATGTGATTTTATTGACACATTTAAATATGACTCATTAGGATTGATTAAAAAAGACTTGAATTTAATTCAATTTAAAATATTATATATTTGAAGAAAGTTAACTAAAAAAGTTTAACTTATTAGAAATTTAGTTCATGTTGGATTCTAAAAAATTAGAAAATCAAAAGAAATTTACACTTTCTTATAATTCAAACTCTAATACAGAGAAAATAACTTCATACTCAAAGAGAGAATTTATGTATGAAAGTTAAAAAAAATTTCTTTAATGGGATAAATTTATTTATGCTTCATAAACGAGTGATAAAATAATACTTTATAATATATTTTCTTAAAAATTAGTGAGTGAATTAAATATTATATTAATATATTTTTAGGAAAAAATTATGAAGCAAACACTAAAAGTCGAATTTCTTTAAAATAGCATTGTAAGAAGTATTTCGTTCTAAAAATTAATTTTCTAGTGAGTGCATTCAAATTGAATGACAGCTAAATTATTAAAAATATTTAAAATCAAAATTATAAGTAATCAAAATGGCTCAAAAATTAAAACATAATCTAAAATGCACTTGAATCCAATAAATAGTATGAACTTGTCCATTATTAGAAATGAGTTAAACTAAATTTGTCAAAAAGAAAAAAGATAAGACTTGAAATAACATAGAACCTATAGTACTCCACATGAATATGATCGACTCAATTTGTTTTCACTTTCACTCAATAATTACTAAAATTATTTAGAAAAAAGTGAGATTATAGGTCCACACCTTCAATCAAAATCTAACTTTTAGATGGATGTTTTACTTTTAATTTTGCTAATTTCAAGCCTTCTTTCAGAGAACAATTTGAAGCATTCTTTTTTTGGAACAATTTCAAGCCTTTTTCTTTTTCCTTCTCCCTGGAGGGATGGATTTCAAGCAACTTGAGGGTTTATATATATATATATATATATATTGAGTGAAAGTTGGCCCTCCACTTTTGCCTAGCTTATTCATTCAAAGTGGCTCATTTTTGTTTACTCTTCTTTGGTGGGTTTCTTCCTATAGCTAATAGCATCATTCTTTTTCCATCTAGTAATTATATATAAGACATTAAAGATTTAATTTATCAAATTGATGTGATAGAACACTATATATGAAAGAGTACAATGATTGTCCACTCTGAAATCAAGAGTGAAAAAATTAAGAGTATCTAATTACTTTAAAAAAAAATTGAAATTATAAAGATCAATAATTGAGGAAATGGAATCTAGAGTTACAATTGTGATCCAAATGACAAATATCCCAAATGAAGCACTATATTAGGGGAGCCATTTAACTGCTTCTATTGAAGAGAAAAGATGGGGTCTCAAATCATTAGGCACTTCAATGAATTTTAGGTTTTCTTTTTTCAAACAAAACCATAATGTTGATGTTGGTGTTACAACTTACAACCAGTTAGTGACCTCCACCTTGGACCATGATGTTAAACACTAAACATACCCAACGGTTATGAAACGGAATTAAATTAAGCGCAGTTGTCAAACTAAGTTTGATGATGTAGGTTTTCATTTCTTCTCTTTTTGGTGTACATTTCAGATCATAGGAGTTGGAAAACAGCTATAATGTTCGTGGAACACAGTTTGGATTTTTCCATCACCACCTTACGGTATGTATTTGTTGTTGATTTAGTTCTTATTAGAATTTAGACAACAGAACATTCTGTGCACAGCCCTATAACATTAGATTGGATGTGATACCTACTACACATCTATCAAAGGATCACCCAAACCATGTGTCATTGTCGTGGATGGGGACCAAGCCCATATCCGAATTTCCCGTCTGATAGCCCAACCCACCTAAAAGATGACTAAAGAAATAAGAACCATAAATTCTTCCATTTTGCCTTTGTTATTCATCAGCTGGAGGGTTGAGGGCCAAGATTGTATTGAGATGAGAGCAACGCTATACCTAACGTGACAAATCCCAGGCATACCAAAACTTGCAAGATATGAAGGTTTTTTTTAAAAAAAAAAAAAAAATTACCCATAATCTCTGCATTACAAGATAAAATTCAATCATTGAGCTACTAGATCAATAAGGTTTGGAATTTTTTTTATTTTGTTAATTAAGCATTGATTTTGGCTCGAATTGGTAAATTCAGAGTTTCACAAAACAAATTTTGCTTTTTTTTTTTTTTTGACGGAAACAAATTTTGCAATTGTTGAGTGTGAATTCCAGTAACTTTAGTTGCTTCCTAATGGACATTTGATGCTATCCAGAACCTTGCGTTGTGTGTGACAAAACAACCAAATTTGGAGAAAAGCCCATATTGGCCTGGACAAATCCTAAATGAACCGAATTATTTAGGAGTAGATGGGCCTCATGTGCACTTGAATTATCAAATGAGAATAAATCCCTGGCATGTTCCTATGAAAAAAATGTTGGTGTTAAATCCGTATGACTCCTGAAATCAGCTGACGTTCGTAAACAGTTGAAATTGCTTACATAAACTGATTATTGAATCTGTCGCAATTTTAATCTGTAACATTTTCTATCTCAGTTTGCAGTATTTTGATGCATTAATTATAAGTGAATTTCTTCCAGTTGATTTAAGGTAAGGGGAAAATGCTTGTCTACACCTAATGTATGTAAACGTAAGTATCTTATATATCAAACTATCTATAGTGACACGATAATTTTATTATATTTAATTATTATATTATTTTTTAAAAATCATAAAAAACATTCATATTTTCCACTTGTTATTGGTTTGCTACAATATAACACATATAAAAAAAATTAAAATACAAGATAAATTACTCACATGGGAATTTAACGAGACATAAATTACTCACATGGGAATTTAATGAGACACAAAATTGTATATATTTTGTTTTGCATTCAAAGTTTAAACTAGACTATATAAGACATGAAACAAAATCACTCACCAATTAAACTATTAATACTTAAGATTTAAACATTG
>CATIWR010173952.1:0-70496 GCA_949677035.1 Omphalea diandra
GTCGCTCTCAGGCCACATCTATTATTATGGGTCCAAATAAAATTCACCTGATTCTATATATTATTTGGGTACTTTTGATCAATTTTTATTTCTCAATTTCGTTTTATTTCTCTTTTTAATAGCATATCTATGTTTCATTTAAAAACTAATATTTGAAATTTGCATTGCGTAAATCGTCCTATAAATTCAAGCAACATTATTTTTGTTTATTGATATAAGATAGTTTTCAATCTCTTTTTTTTTTTTTATAACTTTAATTAGTGAATTTTAAGTATATAATCACCCGCCTTTATATAATAGTTTTCAATCTTTTTTCTATAACTTTAATTAATGAATTTTAAGCATATAATCACACGAGGTATGCAAATATTTATAAATTGATGGAATGGTCAAATATTTGTAATATAAAAGCAATTGAGAGCAACTTCACAATAGGTTGTGACGCAACTAAGCATTGTAGGTAATCAATAATTGACAAGTGGGTTTTGTGACTTCTTGAAAGATCCATTTTTACCCAATTGTAACCAGAGAAAAAAATAAAATAAAATAATTATGTGTATAAACTAAAGTTAATTACCCTAAACCCTTAATATTTATCGTATTTAATTAAGTCATCTCTCATTTTTAATATCATATTAAATTATTTTTTACGTTTTGCTCTATTGTACCTAAAATTTTTTGTTAAATTCATATCAACGTTGTATTGACTTTTTAATATAATGAAACAAATATAAAAGATTATTCAGTATAATATTTTAAAAAATGAGAGGCGGTTTAATTAAATATAATAAATACTAAGAGTTCAGAGTAATTGACTCGATAAAATATCAAGTTTATTTAGATTATCCTTAACTAATAGAAAAATAATATTTTTAATATCAAATGATTTTTTAATATAATGAGATAAATGTAAAAAATGATTTAATTTAATATTAAAAGGTGAATAACGATAGAATTAAATATAACAAATGACACAGGATTTAGAGTAATTAACTTTATAAATTAACCAAGCTTTGACTACGTATGCAAGATATGTCATTGCATCCATCAACATTTGTGTCTTGTAAGACCATATTCAAAAAAATCAAAGTGTAAAGGAAACAAATTTGACTTTTATTCTCTCAACGTACAACTAATTACTCTAAAATTAAGAATTATATATTTATTTATTTCCATATAGCCTATCATTTGTCTTTGATATGAAACAAATGTTGGCTTTTGCTTCCACTATTTTTTTAATGCTTAAAAGAAATAGTTATCAATAAAATTCTAACTATCTTTTTTTTTTTTTTTCTAAAAATAATTTTTCTTTTCTAAAATTTTGAAGTTATCTAGATAAATTTTACTGTCAATAAAGTCCTTTTATATTCATTTGCTTTCATTTTCTAGTGAGTTTTTAATTTTGTGTTCTTGGTTTTTTTAATATTTTTTACAAACTTTTTGTTTTGATTTAGTATTTCTTTACTTCTTTTTTGATAGTTTTTATTTTTTAGTTTGAGAGTTTTGATAACTTAAAATCAATTGTTTAGTAATATAAATGATGTATTTGTGTACATTATCTTTGAAATATTATATAAATTTAAGTTCACATTGTACTATAATATTGAATCAAGTGGAATCTTCGCAATTAATAAAAATGCAAAATTGTAAAAAAAAATCATTGTGAAGATAGAACTATATTATTAATAGTGTTAATGATTGATTTTATAACAGTATTGTAAATTATAAAAATAATTTTTTTATAAATATCATATGATTGTTTATTAATGAAAAATATTTTAATTATTCTAAAAAAATTATTAGATAAACTAATTTAATGAGCATAAATGACTATTATCAGCAAAAATCCCATAATTCTTCAAATAATATACCAATAAGTAGACAAGTTTCTCACATAAATTAGTTATTATAACAGTTATTAATTATTAATTTGTGAGTTAATGAATTATAATTTAAAAATTATATAAATTATTAATTAAACATATTTTATTTTTCAATATATTGTTGTATTTTATATATAAAATAAAAAATAAATAATTTTAAACTAATTTAATTTAAATTATTTTTAAAATTTTTATTTAATTTAGATAAATAATCTTTTATATTCTTTTAAGCATTTTTCTTTTGTATATTCTTTTCATTTTCTATGTTGTGTTCTATTTATTAGCTATTTGATACATTTTTCATTAAGTAGTATAATATGAATAAAACATAATTTATAATTATTTATTTTATAAAAAAATAATTTAATATATATATATTAAAATTAATTTAATAAATAATCAATATTTATATAAGTAATTTATAAGACTATAATTTACTCTATATATTTGAATACAATCAAGATTCAAATACATATTATTCAGTTGAATAATTAATTAATGAATCTATTAAATAATTAATTAATAAATTAACAATTAAAAAAAGTGATTTATATATTTAGATTAAAAAAAAAGCCTATCAAAGCTAGCATGTATTAGTGCCGGTGGACCAACTATCTCCTCCCAGTAGCAAGTAACAGATCTCCTTAGGAATCACGAGCTGATGATAATGGCATGGACCATTTCTCTATAACATAAAATAAAAAATAAAAAAAATCTTTCATGGACCGTTTCTATATCAAGAAATAATACATTTATGATCCCCTCTTTATATTCTTCTCAGCTGTTACAATCATACATTTATAGATCAAGAAATCTAAATCATTTGCTATCTTACAATATAGAAATGGGTCCATAAAATATTAGAAAATATGCATTATCCGAACCATATGGATATTGCATTGCAGGAATATTTTTTATTTATATTTTTATATTCCCTCATTTACTCATGAACCAATTAAAAATGTATCATTATTTTACTTATATTTAGTAATTATTTCATTAAACGGGTATATATACTTTATATCAATAAAAAAAAAAAAAATATAATAGCTAGTTGTAATAACAAAAATAAATCAAACTCTGATATTTCTATTTTCTCTAAAAATAATTTTTTTTAGTATTTTGGGACTAATATCGATATATTTCATTGGCGGTAAACTCATTTTCTCTTTATTTTTTTAATAAAATGAGTTATTTTACTTTATTTGTTTGTTTTTATTTTATTTTATTTTATCCCTATTTTTAGAGTTTTATTTTATATTTATTATTTTATCTCTCTTTGTTAGAGTTTTTATATTTTTTTTTATAGAGTTTTGGTGGTTTTAAATTGATTGTTTAGTAATATATAATGATATATTATTAGATATCGTATCTTAAATTTATTATGATATACTATATGAATTTCAGTTTACACCGTAATATTTTATCAGCGGCAAACTCATTTTCTTTTTATTTTATTTAATGAAATGGGTAGTTTTATATTATTTGTTAATTTTTATTTTATTTTCTCTCTTTTATGAGTTTTATTTTATATTTGTTATTTTATTTCACTTATGAGAATTTTTATATCTTTTTTTTTTAAGAAATTTTAACGGTTTTACATTGATTACTTAGTAATATATGATAATATATTATTAGATACTATGTTTCAAATTTATTCTTGTATATCATATAAATTTTAGTTCATATCGTGGTATAACACTATATCTAATGAAATTCATTATAATTGATAACGATATAGAGTTATTGAAAAAGATTTATGATAAAAATATAACTATAATTTTAAAATTGAGTCACTTGTAATTATTAGTAATGTTTAAAATTGATTTTATATTAGTATTTTAGATTATAATTTTGTTTGATAATTATCGTATGACTATTTATGAATAAAAATATCTTATATTATTCTAAAAACCAGAAAACAAGGAAAGTCATCTCACTATCTAAGTATTTATTTAATTTTATTTTGAACAAATATAACAAAAAAATAAATCAATTAATAACTAGTATTTCAAAAAAATTTATAATAGAAATAAAGTCATTTAAATTAAATCATAATAGCATCTTATGCTTAAAATTAATTTATTTAAAAAACATAAAATAAATTTACAATTAAAAAAGTCACTTATTATTTTACACTATGGTTCTACAAAAAAATTGGCATATAAGTCAATGTAACATGCGTGTACTTATTATTAAAAGAATATAAATTTATTTTTGCTATATTTGATGAATACATCCAATTAATGTATGGCTTATATCAAAATAAAATTAAAATTTAAATATAAACATAACATTAATTTTATTTGATTAATTATGGAAAATTTTTTACTTTTATTTTTGTCTAATTGGTTTGGTATATAATTTTATCTATTATACTCAACGTAATAATGAATTTTCTAAAACGTTACTTAAAATATATTTTTTTAAAATATGCAATAAAGTTACTTTATTGTATATATTTGAATCCATATGAGGTCTTGAATTTTTACAATAAAGTTACTTTCCATTAAATGTGTACTCTACAAATTTGAATCCATCTGGGGGCTTGATTTTTGCTTATAAGCTAAAGCTTAGTGCATTTATCATGCGCACCGGTGCGTAGTATCCCAGCCAGGCGTCGCTGTCCACGCACGTTCCTTAAATATCAGCGCGTGTCGGTTGGCGGGGACCATCCCCGTAGTTTTACGTTGACAAGTGTCAAAATCGCCCTTATAGTTCTCTTTTCTGGTTTCCCTGTTTGCCCCTCCTAGGGCGGCGTGAATGTTTCAGTCTTTTTTCTGTGCGCCACATCGGATTCAATATCAAGTGGGTCACGTGATTGGACACGTCAGCCCTCACGTAATAAATATTTGTTTATACCTCACTTAGAGAAATTTTAATTGAAGTGAATTTATCAAATAAAATAGTAAATCAATCAATTAGAAAATATTGTTTACAATTTTTTTTTAATTTTATCGTAACATTTTATAATTTTTCATAATTTCATATCTAAAGTGTATTGTGCAAATTCATTCTAATTGGATAATTCATCATCTTACCAAATGAATTCAATATATAATTTTTTTTTCTCATTCAGTATCTATTTGATTTGAATTTTTTCATAAGTGTTTAGTTATTAAATATTTACGTACTGAATAATATTATTTTATAAATATTAGCATTTAATGTTTAAATTTTTAAATTAATATTTAATATTTAAAAAATATAATTAAATATTGAAAATCTTTTTTAGTGTTTGAAATATAAAAACTAATGTTTGAATTTTTTACTAGCATTGACTTTATATTGATCATTATTTATTATTACATTAATTTATATTTTATATAAAATTAAGTAATATATACAAATATTTTTTTATTTTATAATTTAACTATACTTTCAACCGTTAAATTATTAAATATTTTATATTTATCAATCATTTATAGTTAATCTTAATCACTAATCAATTACTCACCACTAATTGTCATCATTAAATTAAATAATAAAAATAATTTACTTATGAGTTAATCGAATTATCCATTTATTGTTCATTAGTTTGATTGCAACTATTCTTTAGAGGCACAAAAATTAATGTTCTTACCACCATTACAAATGTAAATAATCTAGATAATATATAAATTATTTACGAATAATTTATAAAATATTTTAAATCAACTACATATTAATGAACTTAAATTTAAGTTTGGAGTATTTGATTAGATTATCAAATTAAATTTATGTATTAAAACATTTGATTTAAAAAGCTCAAAACTAATTAAATTTCATTATAGTTTAATAGATTTACGATTCAAGGAGTTCTTGATAAAATTCAAATTTAAAATTGTAAAAAAAATTATATAAATACTCAAATCAGATCTGATTTTTTTGAGTATTTTATTAAATTAATGAAATTACATGAAAATTTTAAATTTTATAATCATGTGTAGTTTGAACCTGACACGATGCTCCGCTCAATGTACACCCTTCGACCACAATACGTGCTATCCATGACTTGCACGTGAGACAAAAAAAAAAAAAAATCACATGTGGAAGGTTGTAACTGCGGAGAGAGAATGGATACTAATCAGCGAATTAAAATGGAGAGCATGGATAATTAATTCATTTTTTTCCTTATATGATGATTGAAAAAAAAAGAAGGGAAATGATAGCTCTACTAAACTAGAACATTCTATGAACCAACGTAATCATAGGAAACGATCGGAAACATTATTCGATGACATGTCATAGTTAATTCTTTGATGACACGTTGAGTTAAAATAATAGATATTTTTGAATTTATATTCAATAACATTAGGAGAATTATAAACTAATTTAATTATCATATATTCGAGATAATGCAGTTATACCTTAATTAAAATTTTCAAATTATAGTGATAATTAATATCTAGATTTAGTGGTTATTATTCTACAAGTATAAAAGGAATATTTCAAAAACCACATATATCATCTAAACATCCACTTTTTCTCACTCTTAACTCTCGAGCTCTCATTTTACAAACACTGTATTTGTTAATTTAAGTATTAAAGTGATTTTAAACATCTCAATATACTCTAATTTATTTTATCTAATTGAGAAGTAGCTATTTTCAACTTAAAAATCAAGGGTTATATAAAAAAAAACCATTGAAATTGTATGAATATTATATTTTCAAGAAGAAATAATGATTTCTCAATTTTAGACTTTAAACTATTTAGTGTTGTTTTTCCCTCGAGCACATTCATTTAATCATGCCTACATGTTTTTAATGAAATAAAAATGGACCAAATTTGGAAAATTCTAGTGGTTCAAGGAAAAACATTATGTGTAAATGAAAAATTAAATTTTAAATTTTATTTTTTGAGAAAGAAAAAAAAAAAAAAAAGAAGAGAAAGGATTGGTTGTTGGTAGGGGTAGCAAAAATCATACCAAATCGATATTATTCGGTCGATTTGGTTTGATTTTGGTTTTAGAAAAATTTTGATTTTTGATTTTCAATTTAATTTTTATATAAAAATTAGAAAATTAAAATTATTAGCAAATCAAATTAATTTAAATGAAATTGAAATTTTATAAATTTAATTCAGTTTGTAGTATTATAAAATTTAATTTATTCAATTTTTTAAAAAATTTCAATTTCATTCATTTTAAAAAATATTAAATTTGATTTATTTAATTTTGGTAAAAAAACCAAATAGAATAAACGGAGCCAATCAAAGGCTCACCTATAATCACTTTTTCAGTGGTACAATATCGATTGTAATGTAAAAGAGAAAAAAGAAAAGAAAAGAAAAATAATGCTTGATTACTTTTTGGATAAAGATTGCAGTACAATTTATTTTTTTAAAAAAAGGAAAATATGCCTAATGTATTTTTCACTGTAAAAAAAAAAAGAATAAATAAAATACAGGAATATGAAAATTATGTGGATTATGGCATTTATTTAGTAAAGAGAGTTATGAGAAAACTAAAGAATAGAGACATTCTGGATTTGCTTTATGTGAAGATTGAAGGATGATACCAATTTTTTTTTTTTTTAAAGGTGAAAAATATATGAGCGTCATAACTATCACAATGTCCTTATCATTTGCTATTCCTCAAAAAAAAAAAAGAAGTTTAGATGTATTCATGACCTAAAGAAAAACCCAAAATGAATGGGCTCTAGGGTCCAACCCAATCTTCAGGCTCCATACAATGACCAAATACACGCACTCACGACTCACAAAGTTTAGAGTTAACTAAGTCTTTATCTTATGGTTGTCATTAAAAAAAAAAAAACTCTTAATTTTATGGTTAGGTCAACTTATTATTTGATGAGACTTGTACACTACATTAATGAACTGATTTTAATTTTATGCAAATGATCCATTAAATGGTTAGGGTTGATAACCCGTGACTATAAGATCGCGGGTTCAAATCTCACCCGGAGCGGGAAGTTCCCTTGTTAGCTTTGCTTTTATAAAAGATATTCCTTAAAAGAGTGATTTTAATTCTACGGTTCGTTGTCAGATCAAACACTGAGTAACAAATCTTCTGGGCCAGACACAGTACTTGCGGACACGACATCATATGATATGACCTTTCTTTTTATCAGAGCATCAATCCCTCGCTCACCAGCAACAAGTAATATAGAATTAATTCCCTCAATATCAATTTAATTTATTTTAAATATAAATTTATATTAAAATTTTCAATCAAATTCAAATTTATTCAAAAACTGATTAAAATTATATAATTTTAATTTTATATTTCTACCTAATAATAAATATATATTAAATTTTATTTTTTACTCAATATATACTTATTTGTATAAATATAAAAAATATAAATTTAAATAATATTTTATTAAACATATTAAAAATTTATTTTAAATTATTTGTTAATTAATTTATTAGATAGATAAGTAAAATCGAATAATGTTTTCAAGGAATTGAATTCCAGTCTATCTTAAATAATTTAAATTATCTTGGAGCTACGCACTTAATAAAATTCTTTATAGAAAAAATGATCCTTATTCGAATGATAAAGAGTGATACTTTGAAATTTAAGTATTTCAGTTCAAATTCTATTAAAAACATCTTAAAATTATTTTTTTTCCTTTATTAATTATTAACTTTGTAGCCTTAACTTTTATGACTACGTAATTAAAAAAATTAATAAACTTTCTTATGGTATCATGTGGGATCCATACTTACCGCTCTCATATTCGCAACTTTACTTTGTACACGCTACACTGATCTCTTCTCCTTGGTGCCTCAACAGTTGACATGTCTTCCGGCGTTGAAAAATCCTTCCTTTCTTCTTCTAATTATTACCATGTCTTCTTGAGCTTCTCCACGTTGGAAGGTACCGGCAAGTCCTTTGCCGCTCATCTCTGCAAAGAGCTAGAACGCAAAGGACTGCTCTGCTTCAAGGACAACGACAGAAAGTCAACATCATCTCATCATCTCTTGAAACCCGTCGAATGGTCAAGATTTGCAGTTGTTATCATCTCTGAAAACTACGTTTGTTCAAATGGATGCTTAGATGAGCTTGTGAAGATCATTGAATGCAAGGAAAGTAAGGGTCTTTCTGTCCTTCCGATCATCTATAATGTGGACCCCTTACAAGTCAAACATCAAGCTGGTTTTTGCGCACAAGTATTTACAGACTATGAACAAGATTCTTCCATGGTCGACAAGGTCCAAAGGTGGAGGGATGCTCTTAGAAAACTGGCGTCAATTGATGATGCCTGGAATTCTCAAGATTGGTAATAATCATTTAACTGCTGCTTCTTCATTACGGTTTTTAATTCTTGGAAATCAATTTTTTATTGCATATTGTTTAATATAAATTTATTAAGTATCCGTATGATTTGTAAATGAATTTCATTAACAAATTTCCTTTGTAAATGGATTCTTATTCACCAAATTCATGTATTTAGAAATTTAAAATTCTAAATGAATTCTTTGACATACCAAACAGGACAAGTTTGGATTTATATCAAACACACTTGGAAAATCTTTTAACAAATTAAGTTGCTTTGGCCCTTGTTGACCATTTCTTGTTATTTGACTTTTTATGATATTTACTATAGGGTTGATGATCACAAGCTAATTGAGGAAGTTGTTAAAGTTATATTGAAGGAATGGAGTCATGTGTCCTCAGGTGATTTTAATGGCTTGGTAGGAATTGATTTTCGCGTCGAGCAGATTCTATCATTGTTAAACATGGATTCACAGGATGTTCTCTTTTTGGGAATTTGGGGAATGGGTGGTATTGGCAAGACCACCACTGCTAGAACTTTGTTTAACCGAATATCTCATGAGTTTGATGCTGCTTATTTTGCTGCAAATGTTAGGGAACAATCAGAAAAACGTACAATAGTTCGTTTGCGAGATGAAATTCTTTCTAAAGTTTTGGAGGATAACAATTTGAATATAGGAATGCGTAGTGTATTACCGAGATTCATTTTGAATAGGTTGCGGAGAAAGAAGATTCTCATTGTTCTTGATGATGTTAGTAATGTGGAACAGCTGACAACTTTAGCTAGAGATCAGAATTGGTTTGGTTCAGGAAGTAGAGTAATCATAACAAGCAGAGATAAGCAGGTGCTTATAAATAAAGCTGACGAGATATATGAGGTCAAGGGATTGAATTACCATGAAGCTCTTCAACTTCTTAGTTTGAAAGCCTTCAAACAAAATCATCCTGGTGAAGATTATATAGAGCTATCACAAAGGATTATCAATTATGCTGAAGGCAATCCTTTAGCTCTTAATGTTTTGGGTTCCTTTTTGTATGGCAAGCAAATGGAGGAATGGGAAAGTACATTAGAAAAACTAGAAGAATCTCCCAACTTAGAAATTCAGGCAGCATTGAAAATAAGTTTTGATGAATTAGAATGGGTAGATAAGGATATATTTCTTGATATTGCATGTTTCTTTAAAGGATATGATGTCGATTCTGTAATAAGTATTCTTGATGGTTGTGAGTTTTTTCCAAGCATTGGAATCAGTCGTCTTATTGATAAGAGCCTCATAGCCATGGCGGACAACAAGTTAGATATGCATGATTTGCTACAGGAAATGGGTCAGGATATTGTTCGACAGGAATCAAGTCAGAAGCCAGGAGAACGTAGTAGATTGTGGATTCCTGAAAATATCTATCATGTATTGGCAAGGAATAAGGTGAGAACTAGAATGCTTGAATTTCTTTTTGATGTTGGTGGAAATATTTTGTATCGTACTCTTCTAACTTGCTTTAGTTGTTAGAGAATCAAAACCAAAGAATTACCTCCTTGGAACTATTTCTGGACATATCTAAGATTGGAGAGTCAAACCATCTAATGCTGTAAAACATTTATATGTTTCAAGAAAATTTACTTATTGTTTTGTGCATCCTGATCATTTATTCTTCTTCTCTATTGTTAGGGGACTATTGCAACTGAAGGCATATTTCTGGACATCTCCACAATTGAAAAAGTAAACTTAAGCCCTGAAACATTCTCAAGAATGTGCAATCTGAGATTGCTCAAATTCTATCACAACAACTCTTTATCATGGAAGAATCCTACTGGCTTTATATCTATACTGGATTCAAGTGATGGTCTTCAAACTCTTCCTAATAAGCTATCTTATATCCACTGGCATGGATATCCATGGGATTCTTTGCCATCTAATTTTTCAATGGAGAACCTTGTTGAACTCAACATGCCTTTTAGCCAAGTTAAAGTGCTTTGGGATGGATCTAAGGTATGCTTTAGTATTATCTCTTCTTTAAATCCTAGATTCCTGGAAATAAGTCTATAGATGTTAGGTTATTGCGCTGATTTCATTTGTGTCACAGTCTCTTCAAAAGTTAAAACGGCTGGATCTTCATGATTCTAAGCGCCTGACAACACTTCCAGATTTGTCTTCAGCTTTGAACCTGGAAAGCATAATTCTTGATAATTGCACAAGTTTACTTGAGATTCCCTCGTCCATCCAGTGCCTTGACAAGCTTGTTTATCTTAGTCTATCTAGTTGCAAAAAGCTGCAGAATCTTCCTAGCCTAACTCCTCTGAAATCTCTCAGAGTTCTTAACCTCTCTAGCTGTCTAAACTTGAAGAATTTTCCAGAGATTTCCGAAGTAATAGAGGAGTTGCATTTAGATGGAACTAAAGTGGAAGAGTGGCCCCCTTCTATTCAATCTTTGGACAAGCTTAGATTCTTGTCTCTGGATCATTGTGAAGACCTTAAAAGTCTGCCAAGCAGCATTCATTTGAATTCTCTTGAGACTCTTGATCTCTCATGGTGCTCCAACCTTAAGAAGTTTCCAGAGATTACAGGGGATATTAAGTACTTAAATTTAGGACACACTGCAATAGAAGAATTGCCACCATCAGTCGGGTGTCTCACTTCACTCGTCAAATTGAATTTGAAAGATACAACAATAAAAGCATTACCCTCATCAATTGGAAATCTGTCTTCACTTGTTGAATTGAGTCTCAAGGAAAGTTCCATAGAAGAACTGCCATCATCAATTCAGTGTCTCTCTTCACTTATTAAATTGGACATGGCACTGAGTGGTATAGAAGAGTTACCCTCAATGATCGGACATCTCTCTTCACTTGTCGAAATGAATCTTAATAAAAGTGCATTAACTGCATTGCCTGCATCAATTGGAGGCCTCACTTCACTTGTTAAGTTGAACCTGGCATTTACCGAAATAGAAGAATTACCTGAATCAATACGGTGTCTTTCTTCACTTATTGAATTGGATTTGAGCCAGTGTCCAAGGTTTAGGAGTCTTCCAAGCAGCATTGGTGAACTGAAACGCCTTGAAAATTTTTACCTTTCTGGCCTCAAAAGGCTTAAGGCTCTCCCCAGCAGCATTTGTGAATTGAAACGCCTTCAAGATCTTTATCTCAATCATTGCACAAAACTTAGCAAATTGCCTTCTTTATCTGGTTTTGGCTCATTAAGAGACCTTGTGCTAAGCTACACTGGGATAATAAAAATACCCGGCACCCTCAGTCACCTATCATCATTGGAAGTTCTACTTCTAAAGGGGAACAACTTTATGAGGATACCTGCAAGCATTAAGCAACTTTCATGGCTGAAAGTCCTTGACATATCCTACTGCAAGATGCTTAAATCTTTGCCAGAGCTTCCACATAGAATAAGAACTCTAGTTGCACATAATTGTACCTCCCTGAAGACAGTATCAAGTCCCTTCATTCAACTCCAAGAATTACTTGAGAAATCCCCAGAAGATAAATATGGATTCACATTCGCGAATTGCACGAACTTGGAGAATAATGCGTGTAGCTACATTGTGGAAAGCACACTGCTCAAAGTTCAACGTTTGGCTAATATATTACTGGAACAATCTGCTGTAAATATCTTTCCCGCTTCTGCTTTTGTTAAGTTCACACCCACCTATTCTTTGTTTAAATACTCTTTTTTTTTTTTTTTTTTTTCGGTTTTCTTTGTTCTTACAGATGTATAAAGAGATAATAGTTTCCCCTGTCGTTTGTTTTCCGGGAAATGAAATTCTCGAGGGATTCAGGTATGCAAGCACAGGAACTTCAATAACTATCCTGCTCCCTCCCAACTGGTACAGCACCAAGTTAGTAGGTTTCACTTTCTGTGCAGTTATTGAATTGGAGAATCATCATTACCAAGATGGTTTCACTTTTCAATGTGATTATCACTTTGAAAATGATAATGGCGACATGCTTGAATTCTCCTCAAAAGAGATTGGAGAATGGGGAAGCCAGTTTGAGTTCGATTCAGATCATGTTTTCCTGTGGAACACAAGCTGTGTTGATATGTTCACAGAGGAGAGATACGACCGGTTGAAGGAGAACTCTTGCACTGCCACATTTGAGTTTGGGTCTTACATGGAGGATGAATTTAAGGTAGTGTTGCCTGATAAGCGTGTTACAAACAAGTTCAAGGTGAAACAATGTGGGGTCAACCCAGTGTATGCCAAAGAATGGGATCCAATGCAGAATTGCTTAGATTTTGGGGAACAGCAGGTGATGGAAATCCATACCAGCAACAAAAGAAGCCTTGAGGACTGCTGCTCTAAAGAGACTAATTGGATTGGAGATGGAAGTAGTGATGAGGAAAAGGAACGTCGACATAAGAGATTCAAATAATTCCTATGTATGAAATCTTAGGCCACCATCTGCTAAAAATATATCTTTCTTTGTTAATCCTTGCAGTAACAAATGGATTTGGAATAGCTCATCTTCTGTCATGTCATTATGGCTAAGTTTTGGTCGTTTAAGGTTTAATCACGTGTAATTATTATGCGAATTAGAGTTTATAAATTTGAACTAACAGTTATCTCAGTCATTAGTGTTTATTTTGTAATAGTTAGCGACTGTTGACGAGATGTTAGCTAAGTTGCATATAAATAATTTCTGTAAGCAATTGTAGAGATTATACAAAGAATTAATACAATCAGATTTCCTTTCTCTCTCTCTTAAGTCTCTCTAAACTCCTTCTCTCCTTCTTATGATTGTTCTGGTCCTCTCTAATCTTCTTTTTCTTCTCCTTTTCCCTTAATTTCTGTTGCTATTCGATGATCATATCATTTGGTATCAGAGCAAATTGACAGAATTGGGTGTCTCTCTTCTCTTGTTGAATTGAGTTTGAGCCAAAATACAAGAATAAGGAGTTCCCAAGCAGTGTCGGTGAATTGAAACGCCTTGAAAGTCTTTACCTTTGCGGGTGTGTGAAGCTCGAGAGTCGTCCAAGCAGCATTTGTGAGTTCAAATGTCTTGAAGTACTTCTTCTCAGTCACTGCCCAAAACTTGTCGAATTGCCTCCTTTGTCAGGTTTGTGCTCCTTAAGGGACCTAACTTTTAGACCACAGTGGATGGAAATGATTTTCAGAGCATACCTTCAAGCATCAAACGACTTTCGCATCTGATTATCTTCAGATACGAAATGATTTGTTTATAAGTTGTCGCATCCTACATTTGACAATTGCAAATTTGTTAGTAATACTCCTAGCCCTAATTACGAAATTGATGAAGTATGAAGAAATATAGCCTTTTTGAATTTTATTTTGAGCAGAAAAATGTAGAGTCACTGAGATAGACTGCATATCTTGCAGTTTTAAGTAACTACTTTGAATCGAATGTTTAATGTGGGTAATCATACACAACTTTGATGGAAAGGAGCCCTTTCGGTTTTTGTCTAGATGTTGCTCTGAATAATGTGAAGCTGCTTTTCTTGCGATGATGATTCTACTTGATATATCAATTTCAGGAATTTGGCAGAGGTAGGAAGTGCTTATGAGGTCCTGGGAATACCAACTGTCACTACTAGATTTGGAACTGCACCATTCTTCTGGAATTGGAATTGCGCATACCCTGAAGGAATTGCAATGAAGCTATAGGCTGCGGAAGCAACAATAATGAACTTTGAAATGAATGAGTAAAGATTCTACTCCAACAAAAATTATCTCTCTTTGTTTCTTTTTACATTTTTCTGATTTTTCCTTCTTTAACTGCAAGTTTGTTAGTTTACTTGGCTGAGGACAATTAACTCAAAAGTTTAATCTGATCAAGTCAATGAAAAATGAAACATTGTGAGTTCAATTACATTTGGAACATGTCCAAGTTTAATTTGAAGATAAGAATAACAAGACTCTATCAAACATGTACAGTTTAGCTATCGACTCTTTGATTTTATTTATTCCTCTGAACGTCTCTGATTTAATGTGTTGAAGATGCTTTCCTCCTCCACATTTATGCCACATCCTCTGAACATATCCATGAGCGACAGCTGCATTTGCATGCCTTGCAGGTTCACTTCAAAAGGCTGCCTCTCTGCCTGCTGGGATCCAACCTGCTCTCCACTCGGTCCAGCCCCAGATTCTATTGCTGCTGGTAGTTGAGAATTAGCCCCGCTTTGTTGAGTGTCTCAATCCCCTTGTGAATCTCCTTCAAGTTTTGTTCTATTAACCATCCTAGATCATTCAAGTCCAACATGTTCAAGCTATTTAGGCTCTTTCCAGTCAAGCCGTGTAACATGAGCTGAGTCACTTCCTTCTCGCAATTGTCCTTGCGTTGTTTCTTGAGCTGTTCGTTGGCTTTGACAATCCTTTGCCTGACGAAGCTCTCTTGGTTCACCATTTTCTTGCTTTGCTCCATCTCAGGCATGCCTTTGAACTGAGCCAGCACCCTTTGAACCCATAAAGGAGATGGCCAAACCTCAGGTTGAGAATCATAGGGGCTATAAATGATTGCACAAGCTTCAATTCCACAAGGGGTATTTAGCTCGCTCACCTTCTTCAATAGACCTTTCTTCCCTTTCTTGAAGGTTGCTTTTCTTGCGGAATCATTAGTGATGTATGCAAGCTTGACCATCTTTCTAGTCATGGAGGTCGCAAAGAAAGCAAACACAGAAAAAGATATGGAACCTTAATGTTTATTATTTTCCCGGGCAGTCTTAATTTGCCATTATATAGGATTGTAGAGATACCCACATTAATATCATAAGATTAAGGAGTGGTACTTTAGTTTGATCACTTAAAATTTTCTATTATGGGTTAGGTCCTTGGAAATTCTCATTATTCAAGAAGTTTAAGCCAAAAAAAAATGATCATTTGAAGGGCAATAGAGTCTGTTCAGTGGGCTGATAAGAGGTGCCGTAATCAAAGCAATAATATTATGGATTTAATTTACGATATGATGAAATCTGTACTTTACAGCAAATAAATTATAGTGAGTCGGTAAGACTAAATCATAACCGTTGGTTTTAAAAGAATGCTTCACTGTTGCTCGCTCATGTACTGAAGTGTTGTGTGTTGGTTGCAATTTTTAGTTTTCTGTTTTTGGCAAATCCCATATCATTATCATACTCATTGATGAAAAATTTATAGCTTTGAAACTGTTCATGAATTAGCTTGCATTTTTGTAGGTTTCTATACATTTCCTGTTCCTCAAAAAAATTACATTTACATTTGCTTGTTTGAAGCAGTATTTAAACAACTGAAGATCCAATTTCACAATATCATCACTTCCTTTTTCCTATCTAAATATGTTACTGTTGATTAAACTTCCGCTTGTTTTCCATCTTTCTCATTCGCTCGCGCTTCTCCTCTTCCTCTAGCAAGCGGAGTTGTTCTCGATCTTCTTTCCTTTCAATTCTTTCACTTCTTTTCTCTTCCTTAATGATATCCTCGAATTTAGTTTCCATTGGAATATCAGAATCATCGTGACCAATAAACCTTTTGGTATTAAACATCTTTCTGATTAGCATGAGAGCCTTTTGCCCCCCATAATAATCATCTTCACAACTGAATGACTGTCTGAAAGGCCTTTTCTTGCGGCGGTGGCAATCATGGGATGGATGTTGCTTACGTACTGGCTTGTTTAGCTGATATTTCAAGGACAGCACAGGCTGCTGTTTAGGCATCGTGTTTGGTTCTTGTAACGGGTTTTTATTCTGTTCCAAGTTTTTCTTTGCAGCAGATAAGTGCATCTTTGAATCTGGTGCAAGTGCCTGATTCGCCATCTTTGCAACAGAGGATTTTAAAGGCAATCCTTCTGGCTTTCTCCGGCTATTGTTAGAATCATTGAATTGCTTTCTTGAAGCCAATTCAGGTATACTTGCAGTGGTAGTCTTGCCTGACAAGACAGAAGGAGCAACCTTTTTCCCTGGAACAGGCATTACTGCTGTCTCATCAGATGTCAAGAAAGAGTAATCTCTTGATTCCTTAAGTCTTTGGATTCTTCTTGTTTGACTATACTTCAAGACCTGGCGCTTGTTGGACCCTTTAGAAGGTGGAGAAGAGTGCTTCTATGAACCTCTTGATTCCAAGATTTGTAACAAAGCCTTGCCTTGTTGAAGTAGTCTTTGTGCAATAACTGGCTCTGAAGGGCCCAAGAAGGACCCGTAATTCTCATTAAAAGAAAGAGAATTGGATAGAGCAGAACTGTTTTCCCTGTGCAGATTCTTTCTGATTTCTTCTTTAAGCCTTTGCCTTACTTCTAGAAATTGAAACTCCTTTGCCATCGCTGCTTCCTGTCTTAAAACGACACAAAGAAGGAACACAACGCAAAAACAGAAGAGAGAGCGAACTAGAGAGTGGAGATACCGTTACTGTGAAGGGTTTTTATAGTAAGTCGTATGCTTTTCCTACCTTGATTAGGATTACCATCCCTTTTGATTAGTCGGTGCAAGTAAACCCAACATCAAACACCTGGATGCATTTTTTTTTTTTCTGGTTTGTTAAAAAATATTTTTTATTTTAAATTGAAATACGACGAACTCCTATTTACTCCATATAATTCATTACTTAAAATCTTTACTTTTTAAATCATATTAATTCGTTCCTTACATTTAATTCGGCTAGCAATTAAGTCTTTTAATTAAAGAAATATTTTTTACTTTATTTTTTGTTTTTTAAAACATAATAAATTTGCTTTTTTAAAGTTCTTTAAAAATTAACGTAATATAATTCTGATTTATTATTTAATTATTTTTCAACAACAATTTAATATTTAATTTTTATTTTTTAATTATTTATGTTTAATAGATAAAAAAATTAAAGATATATATGCAACATTACCTTTCATAATGGCCGGCAATAATATTTTTAAAATTTAATCAATTAATAAATAGATTAATTTAAATTTAATTTATTTGGTTAATTTAATAATAAATAATATTTAAAAAATATTGTTAGAACAATTTTAGAATTAAAAATATTAATATATTTACAATAATTATAAATTATTTTTATTGAAATTAAATTGAAGTAATTATTATTATTTTTTTTTATATAATCGATTTTAAAAATATTGCGTGAGGGTTATCTTAAAAGAATTGCCGTCAGATGCCACGTCGACTATGCCAGGGGCTCGTCGGCAATGACAAACTGATAACAGCCCAGACAAGAGGGTCCGTTCATTCCAAATTTCAGCAGAAAAACAGAGGGGCTAATGGCGCGAGCTCTGTTTCACTTGAACACTACAAGCGTAACAACAACAGCATCCGCTACGAAAGATACTAATAATAATACCAACAGCAGCAGAGTTCAACTTCCAGATAAGACCCAGAACGCAAGGGTTCTGGAACTAGGCGGAGCGGGACGGGTCGGAGAGTCCACTGCCATTGCTATGTCTAGACTCTGCCCTGACCTTCGAATTGTGATTGGCCGTCGAAACAGGTAACTGAAGATTCTAGTTAACATTAATATTCTCAAGCCGCTAATTCATTGAAATGATATGATAGGGAAAAAGGAGCTGCCATGGTGACTAAAATGGGCCAGAATTCAGACTTTGCTTGACTCAACATTGACAATGTAGACTAATTGGAAGAAGCTTTGAAAGGTGCAATAGCCCTTCTTCTTCTTGCTTCAATTTATTTACAAAAATTATATGGTTTTTAAGGCATGAGCGCATCAGTTGTTGGGTGCATATGTGGATGTGGTGGTTCATGCTGCAGGACCATTTCAACGGGCACACAAATGTAGTGTACTTGAAGCTGCCATACACACCAAGGTGAGGAGGAGGTCAAGGTAATATGTTTCTGCAATTTCAGCTATAAAATTTTGATTTTTTTTTTTGGTAGATGTTATAATGTTTATGGTCTTTGTTGCCGTATTATCTTAGGACTGTCTTGCTTTTTGTCTTTAAATAGACAACGTATGTTGATGTTTGTGATGATAAAAGCTATGCGCTGCACGCGAAATCTTTCAAGGATAGAGCTTGAGCTGCAAATGTTCCTGCCATAACAACTGGTGGAATCTATCCAGGAGTCAGCAACGTGCTACTACTGCTTTCTTGATATAGGATTTTTTGAGACAGCGAAAACTTCCTTATTCTGGCTTACTTTGGGTTAGGGTTACTGATTTGTACAACTGTTACGATAGTGATGGCAGCAGAATTAGCATCGGCATCCCCAACTTCCCTTTTTTCTTTTGGTCCCGGGAAAATTTGGTATTTTTTTGGTATCCTTGATCCTTAATTTTGACTTTGTACGTGCTGTTATGCTACTACTTTGTTAAGATAAGGCAGAATATATCTTCCATTTCCATTTTTCCTGTTACCTTTTGTTACCCTTGGATTTTCTCCTTAGATTCTATTACACAGCAGGGACTGGTGGTGCTGGTCCAACTATATGGCTACTAGTTTCTAGCTTCTTGGTGAGGAGGTTATTGCATATAATAAAGATCTGTTTCAACAGAACATTTTACAAATTGGTATACTTTGTCGCTTAAATTTATGAACTTATAATGATACTTAACCAATGTAATTTATATGTAATCAGGAGAAAAGATAAAACTAAAGCCATATAGTGGAATGCTAAACGTTGACTTTGGAAAAGGGATTGGAAAGAGAGATGTTTATCTGTTGTAAGTTCTCTTTGAAAGAAATTGCTCACAGACCAGTAAAACCTTTCATGTCCAAGTTTGTAGTTTCCTATTCATGTAGGTAATTAAATCTGCATTAATCAAAGTGCTTAAGCAACCTAATGTCGTGATGGTTGTGCTAGCACCCACATCCCACATTTGAGAATTTTGATATCCTTAAGAATGATCTTATCCTTAATCGCAAAATCGATAGGGTATGACAAATATAGCCTCTCTTATTATTTTTTTTTTACTTTGAGCTGAAAAATTTGCAAAATGATTGGATCCTTAATATCTGTGACAGCATCTAGTACAAATTGCACAAGTTTCAGTTCTAGGTAAGTTCCTTGAATCAACTGTCAAGAATAGAAAGTTTTTCTTTTCACGTGGTATGAATCACTCTGTAAAGGATCCCTTTTGGTTTTTGCCTAGATGTTGTTCTGAATAATGTGAAGCTGCCTTGCCTGCAATAGCAATTTTGCCTGATACATCTAGACTTTCAGGAATTTACCTGAGGTATGAAGTGCTTATGAGGTCCTGGGTATACCGACTGTTAGTGCTCGGTTTGGAACTGCACCATTCTTCTGGAATTGGGGAATGGCAGTTATGAAAGGTCTTCTTCCTTCGGTATGCTTTAATGAAGCTAAGAGTTTGTAGTCTAAAGCCTTGTGCTTTTGTTGCTATTGCTTTCTTTATTGTGTCATTATCAGTGACTGAACATGGAATCATCCCCTCAGCTCAAAGTACCATTTAATTCCACAAGAATGGTATAGTTATACAGTTGTTTAACTGTTGCAGAAATGTCTTCAGGACAGAAGCAAAGTCCAACAGTTGGTTCAATTGTTTGACCCTCTAGACCGAGCAGTTGATGGCATTGCTGGAGAGCGTGTATCAACGAGGGTAAGATAATAACTGAGATGAGAAAGTGATGACAGTTTGTATGCAATCATTTGAGGTTTTGCTAAACAAAATTGAGGCAGAAGTTTATTGATAATATCCAATCATTTGCTCTAGTCTATTGCTTATTTTCTATTGCTTCTGCAGGTTGATTTGGAGTGCACGGATGGCCGCGATACAGTTGGCATATTTAGTCACAAGGGACTCTGTGTGAGTTTCAATTTTCTATTTGTTCAGTTCACATTCAATTAAAGCTTCCCCTTAAATTATTCCTCTACAAACTAAATGATTTGTGAAAATGACAAGTTGAGGAGAGTTAGAAATTACATGTAGGGACTTCTCTTAATCTAGGAATGGCATATCCGGAGGTTGTTGTCTTTCAGATCCGTGGGAAATGCAACTGCTGCTTTTGTTCTTGTTGTTCTTGAGGGAAGCATACAACTTGGGGTCTGGTTTCCAGAAGATGTAGGTCTAACTAATAAAGCTAAATGATTGATTTACAGACCTAAGTGCTACATTAAACAGAACAGAACAAACTCTGTCATATCTTCTATATAGCCTGAAGGAATTGCAATTGAAGCAAGGGAAGTTCTTCTCCAATGTGCTGCAGAAGGAACAATCAACTTCGTAATGAATAAGTAAAGATTCTGATCCTAAACATTGAGCCTTTTTCCTTTCTTTTCACCTTGTGATTTTTTTTCCTTGCCTTTTTTTTAGAGTTTTGCTTATTTTTCCTTCTTCCAATAGGCCACCTTGGATGGTGGAAACAGAACCAAAGGAGCTTGGATTGGGAATTTACGAGTGGAAAAGCTCAAAAAGCTATTGAAGTTCGCGTTTTTTCCAGTTCTTGGTTGCTGCAGTTCACTTACATGGTAAAGTTCCATGATTCATCAAGTGTCTCTTAATCTCTAGTTTCCAGTCACTAACCTAAGTACTAACTTCGAAATTCAGTGGCAGGAACGGCAAGATTCATCACGACTCAGAGAGCCTCCGTCTAGAAATCAAGAGATCAAAGAGATTTTTATTGAATTTCTGTACCTTCCATAGGAATTCAATTCCAGATATTTACCCTCCCCTGGAAAAAGAAATTAATGTACATTAGACTTATGACCATTCAATTGAACCATGGGAAGCGTGGTAAAGTAACTTTGAAGTACATGTCGGAAGTATAGGTCATAGCTTTATTCTCTTTCATGTCAACTAGTCTGTGATTATAGTAATAAATTTTAAATAAATTTAATATTTATTTTTATTAAATAATTATATAAATAATAATTAAAAATTAATTATTATTTTATAAAAAAGATATTGCCAACAAAATAAAATAATAAAATAAATTTCTTAAAACTTATAATTATGTATGAAATTAATTGTAATAAAAAATTATTTATTGGTTTATATCTTTAATGTTATGTGATACAATTTTTAAAAAATTTTATTAAATTTAAATAAAGTAATTCTTTATAATCAATCAAATAAATGACATATAATATTTCACAATCAAATACATACATATATATATATATAGGTAATTGTAATAAAGATTACATATTAATTCATATTTTTAATTTTGTATGACACATTTTTTAGAGAAAATTTATTAATTTAAAACAAGTAATTCTTAATAATATATTATAATATTGTTTGTCATATATACTTAAAATTTTGAACAACCAATGAATTAATTTAATATTTATTTTTCTATTTAAAACTTTTACTCTTTTAAGTTTTTATATTTTTTTTGTTTAAACTTAGATTTTTTTTAGTTTTTTGTTTAGAATATCTTAGTTTCTTGTTTAGAATTTGTTACTTTTTACGTTTTCTTAATTTTTTATTTAGAAATAGTTTATAATTTTTACTTTTTAAATTTTTTAAATTTTGTATTCATAATATTTTTATATGATTTTGACTCATTGTTTAGAATTTTTATTTTAAAAGTTTTAAGTTAATTTAACATTTTTTTATTATAGCAGTTGACATATAAAATTACCTAACTAAAAAACAATAAAATGGTAATGTTTAGGATCAGAATCTTTATTTATTCATTACGAAGTTGATTGTTTCTACTGCTGCACGTTGGAGAAGAACTTCCCTTGCTTCGTTACGAAGTTGATATATATATATATATATATATTTACGCAGTTTACCAAGATCATGGAATGGGATGATTCAGCAGGCAAGGAGTCTTTTCACAAGGCCAAGAACCGGTTCTGGGCAAAGAATGGTGGCCCTCCATGCAAAGCAACCCTACCATCTCCAAATATGTATATTGATCAAGTGCGCTAAACTTGACCCTCAGCTTTTCTTGGACTTGGAGGCAGCTCGTAACATACAAGTGCCGCAAGAATATTATGGAGAGAATGTTTGCGTTTCGTTGGAAGATATAGAACCCACAGGATGGGATGTAGATTGCTCAGATTGGAACAAGCCTGTGGTGCTAACGGGTATGATGGAGAAAAGGTGAGCTATGAAGATGGCAAGAATGGTGAAGTTTTGATGGATACAAGGGTCAAGAATTTGCGTGGAAAGTACTCGCCTACAAAGCACAAGAGAAGGGATAACTACTATCAGGGTGGGCATCGATCTTCAAGATTTGTTAAGTCAAGGTGCCACGGAGATCAAAAAAGAGAATACATATACATCAAACCCTTGAATGGCTTTCACCTCCGTGCTTTATGCATTTTCTTTTCTTCTCTTTTTTTTCAAAAAAAGAAAAAAAAAAGTATTGAATAGTTGCATTATGAACAATTGATTATGGATGATGGCCTCATTGATAATGATTGATAGTCGATGTTGGTATCATGGAAGATGTAGTCGCTGTGCCAAATCAAGAATTCGCACGTTCCTATTATCGTCAACAGATTACATGATATCTTCTGCCAAAAATCAACAGGTTACATTTTTACAGTTATATTTTAGAGCGAACCCAAGATGAAGAAAAAAAGAAGTTATTGCTTCTAGAAGGATAAAACAGAAGAACACGAAGTTTCATTCAAGAAAATTGCAATTGATTTATTGTCATTTACAAACTAATAGAATCAAAATAAAATTAAAAAATATAAAGTAATCTTTCGGTTGCATTTTTAACTTTTCATCTGTACAAGTTGCCGTACATTTACACCTCAAAAGAGTTAGCAATAACTTTCTGTCGTGAAAATTAGAGGAGCTTTCCACTTTTTGTTTTTTTTGGCCCTCCCCGGAATAGAAAACCTGAAATCTTCAAACTCACAAATCTAAACAAGCTCACAATCATATATCAAACTCAATAGGAGCTGGCTTCTCGGAAAACAAAATCTTTCATGGGTGAAAAAACCACAAATTTTACCCAAACTTCTAATCATTCAGTACCTTAATGTCCATCTATGTCTGCCATCATTTCTCAAAGTAGTTGGAAGTATTTCAACATCTACAAGCTCTCTGAACTGAAGCTACGAACATATTTGCACCTAACCAATCAAACCCGTCACCAAGTTAACTTTCACTCGAAATCTCGAACTTCTTATCATGCGCATATCGTTACTCTGAAATCTGGAGTCTTGTAAAATAATCACATACAAGTCATCGATAGCTGTCAGACCAAACGCTCCCCCCCTTCAATTTGCTAGTTACCTGCCATATGATCTCCAAGTCTCCCTCCATTGTGTCCTAGTGCCACCGCTATCAGATTGATAATTCTGAGCATCTGCGTATGATCTGTATGTGTTGCTTCCATTGTGTTTCTTTTGGTTACTCCTCATCTCTTCTTCAAGATCATACTGTGAACGCTGCAAAAAGATGGTAATTGAAAAAATAAACGACAAATTTTTTGAGAAACAATAAAAGAACTAAAATTGATAATTTGTACAACCAAGTATACATATTATGATACAAAGGATGGGCACAATGTCGAAGGGTTGTGTTAGCCAAATCATAATAATTAGACTACTGTTACAGCCAGTTCGCAACCTACAAATTTAAAAGAATTTACCACAGACAAGGAGTATGGGAAAAGTGATAACTGATAGACCTTTACTAATTTAAAACAGAGAACACATGAACTGAAAAACATGTTCAGGGAGAGTACGTTGAACTAAATATAAGAGAATGAGCAGAGTAATCCAAACATGCTAACCATACAAGTAACTGTTTCTCCTCCAAAGGCATTTATAAAAGGCTAACACGAGATGGTGAAAGAGCTGAGAATTACAGAATATGTTAAGCAAGAGTGTTGTCACTCGCCAGGGAAACAAGAGTAAAGAATCCATAAAAACCAGTATAGAATGGTTCTCTACAGACTCCAGCCTACACAAGGGATTCTCTTAGATGCTCAAGTGTTCAGAGAAGCTGATGGTAGTTATCGCCCTGCAAGTGTCTTTACATCAACCACACAGAGCAATGTCACGTTTTTCATGGAAAACCACTTTGTAGCCTGCTCTACACTCTTGCAATACATGTTAAACTACTTGTATTTGAAATCATCAGTTATCCAGTTGCCAATCGCCGACACACCCACAACCACATTAGGCAGCAGCTTTGGCTAAACCAACTCGAAGTAAATTCCTAATCATTTAACACATAAATATGTCTCATTTTGAATGGAAAAGAAGCGGACTGTCGTAACCAATGAGAAGTTCAACTAAGAAATGATAACCTGGAATTCTTAACTAGGCCAAGTTGTTAAACAATAGCTAATTGATGTGTTAGTTGAAGGACTTGGTAGAATAAATAATAAGTAAAGTTGTATCGAACTTATGGAATGATTAACAACAGAATTTACTCTCGTATTCTCTCGCTCTCTTTCTCTCTCAATTCCCCTCCCCTTTCCTCTATTTTTCTCTTTCTATCTCTTGATCTTTGTCCCTCTTTATCTCTATCTCTTTCCCTAGTTCTTCCCCTTGTTCCTCTTTCACTATTCCCAAACACTCCTTGTGACTCGGGTCACAATACAGACCCAAACAAAGGGTGCCCTTGACACAGCCCTTTGAAACCGTGTATTTGACCAAGACCCTACCATATTAATAAATGTTAGATTTTATTTTTCAGGCTGGTCAAAGCCTCCAGATTTCACTTTGCAAATCTGGACCTGGGCAGAACCTCTTGCCTGAGCCTTAGAAAAAGAAAAGCAAATGGGAAAGGCTGGGCCTCGGCAGAAACCCCATGCCTGAGCCTTAAGAAAAAGCAAGTGTAAACCATAAAAGGGTAATAAACTGTAGAAGGTTGAAAAATAATAGGCAAGACCTTGGTAGGGTCTGAAAGAACCGCATATGCCTCCCCAATCATTTTAAAAAGTCTGTCCGCATGCTTGTGAATTTCTCCTCCTATTTCCTTCCAGAGCCCATCATCTCCATTCTCACTTCTTGCCAAGGACTGACCAGCCTGCATCAATAACAATTTGTCAACCAAAACAGCAGATCAAAATAACGCATGGCTAAAGCAGAATATGAAGAAACCTTGTCAGGATGGTGCCGAAGTGCAGCTTTCCGATATGCCTTCTTAATTTCTGATGCTGAAGCTGAAGGTTCAACTCCCCTGCCATCATCATTTGAATAGTAAGTGATTCTAAGTCTCAACTTTAATTGATATTAACTATAGCAGTTATGTAACAGCAAGACATTTCTAAAGCATCCACATCACATCAACAAACACCTACACACATATATGTAGAACTTTATATCATGCATGCTGTAAATATGACATTCCAAAAGCAATAACAAACAAATAAGCAGACAAAACTTATCATAAATCCCTATATCCTCAACAATTTCAATTTGAACTGTTGTTCTAAGACATCTATTATTTTTAATCATTGAACAAAAAGTTTCAGTTTGACCATTCCAAAGTGAAACAAGATAACCTGATCCTTCACCAATAAATTCTGACTAAACTTATTTATCAAAGTATTCTATGTTCTCAAATTAATACTTATACAATGGTCATTTTATGAATTAAGTGATGCTCTACTTATATGGGAACTTGAATTTTCTGAACAACCCCACATGTCCTACACGGCCAAATTGCATTGCATTTTAATGATCTGAAAATTCTACCCATTTGGTTGAAAAGAGAAAACGATATGAGAAAAAGGAAATCAAAAGGAAACTCTTTACTTAGGAATCACGAAAACACTTTCAGAAAAATTTTTCCTCCTCTAAAACAGTTTGTCTCTATAACCGATAAATACACACACACACACAGAGATAACCACCAAAAGAACTTCCACAATCATATATGACCAACATCAGAAGTAGAAGTGAGCATCAGAAAATGATTTTCAAGTTTCTCTTCCAACCAGATATAAATACTCAGTAGGACTTCATTAAAAACCCTTACATGTGACTCCATTAGCAAAACATTAACTTAAAAGAAAATAAAGAGAGTTAAGAAACCAGAAATGCTGGACAAATAAAGACTGTAACTCCAACAACCAGTATCTAAAAAGTTAAATACCTGAAGACCTTTGAATGAGACTCCAAAAATACTCCCATCAACTCCCAAGAAATAAACATCTCCATTAACTCCCAAGAAATAAACATTGTAAAATACCCATATTGAATTAACAAGAAGGATAACATCATCATCAAAAAGTTAAGGCAACCAGAATTTGTTAGATATCTATATCTGCAAGATGAAAGAAATACCCATAACCATATCTTCATTTGCCAATGTGACTACCAATGTTTAAGAGTTCGGCAATAGAAGCTCTTCCAAAGGATGAAAGAATTAAACTGTTATGTGGTCTTGTTAGCTAGGATATGACTTCAGATAGTGCCAGAATACATGCCTATTTTTAGACTAGCCGCCAGACTACAAATGGAATATATATATATATATATATATATATATATATATATATGCAACATGCAAGGAAATGCTAAAAGCTAACAAAATTTTTCTCCTTACCACTTGCAAATAGCTAATAAACATACTGTCCTTAAATGCACTAGCAAATCACCATTATTCCATCATTACAAGATTGATTGCCAACCAGTGTACATGCCTAGTTTTTCTCAGAAATGGCTTTAATGAAAAAGGAGGCCAAAAAAAAAAAAATGATGGGCCATAGTTGATTGCAGAATGAAAAGGCCCCACCGCTTTTATTGAGTGCCACATTAATTCACATTTCACAAGAGATTGCAGATGGAAATTTAGGTTACTTCAAGCAAATTTTTGAATACAATAATGCATTCTTAAAATACAAGTTTCATTAGAACTGGCATGCATCGTAAATAGATGAGAATATATGAAACTAGTAAGAACAAAAATGACTCACAAAATGAGGTACATATCCAAAGGAATATCCTTTCTAGCTTCCTCTTCAATTGTTGAGAGACGCATACGAGCTTGCCTTAGTTCATTTGTCAAGTTTCCCAGTCTATCAGATGATCCAGGTTGATTGCTCTTTTCCTCTACTTGCTTAGTGAGAAAATCTACGTGTCTCTGAAGATCACTAGCAGCTTGTCCATAATCCCTTATCATCTCATATAAAGTGGCTCGTCTAGAAATTGCCTAATGAAGCATTAACATTTCATACATTCAGAATCAGCTTGAATAACCAAGTAAAATTCCTAGTCTTTTCAACACATCTGGTGGATAGTAGCCAACAAGAATTTATGATTTTAATTGTTTTGACCCAACAGCATATGAGACAGTTCACTTTACAAGAACTATCACATTCTTCCATTATAAAACCCTTCACGATTGAACCAAGAACATTGGTCAAAACTAACAACCATTAGCATGAGTTGATAAAAGCATTAGGCTTATGGACATTGTAGATAACAATGGGGCAAATTTGAGGGAATAATTGCATCATGCTCAAGTTCTCGAATTTTAAACAACAACTGTCAAGTTAATATGCATTTTCATAATTCCAATTTTCAAATTTGAAACACACACAAAGACATAAAATAAGCATAACCAATTGCATCATAAATATCAAGTTTAGAACTTCAGATAGTGCGCCATTGAACAGCCAATGTCCAAGCACTAAACATCCAAATGTTGAATAATACCATGAAGGCCAAAAAGATAATTCAGAGGAAAACCTTCAGATAATTTCCATCAAGGGCTATCGCTAGGCTACAGTCTGCAATAGCATCAGTAATTTGGCCCAATGCTTTGTATGCAGTAGCTCGATTGCAAAAACAAATAGCTGCAAAAGGGCGCGACTCTACATTGCATGAAAGGGCAGCAGTGTAATGTTCAATGGCTTCTGAATACTTTCCTGCTTGAAAAGCTTCATTCCCTGCAGCCTACAATTGAGAATAACAAAGAAATTCATGGTATAAGGCATCTCAAACAATTGATTGTACCACTATTCAGAAAGAAAATCTCAAAAGTAGCAGCGCACCTTATGCCGTAAGAGTTCTCGTACAGTGGCAGCTAAGGGTACTAATGATTCCATCATCTTGTTATCATCCCTGGACAAACCACTGAAGGAACAATCTCATATCATAATAATAGAAAATAAAAATGAAAGTTGATTCTGTTAGGGAAGAAATAAAAGCTACCTCTTTGCAATCAGTTCTTGCTTCTCTAGGGAATTAATAGCTTCTTCCAGCCTTCCAAGATAGAAGTAGGATTTGAAAATCAGGAAGCAACGCCAAAGACAAAAGGAGTAGTCCTTCATAAGTTCAGTAGTACCAAGATCTGCTGGCTGGCAATCAACATCTACCAGAGGAGAATTTTTTTTTGCAGATTCAAAAGTCTGCTCACATAGCTGAATCACTTCTTCATACTTCCGAAGCTGCAGAACAGCAAAAAAAATTAACTCAGCTCTGACTATCTTTTTGTGCTTTATTTGATTCTTAAACAGATAGTCTTCACTCGAAATGAAAGTTTCTAAGCACAAGTACAACAAATTCAAACCAGGAAAAGGGACTTTGCTTTCATTTCAATTAATTTTTCTGAGTATGGACTTGGAATCAAGGCCTCTGCAATTAATTCCAAAGCACTTCCAGCATCAATGGATGTTTTTCTTTGCAAAATTTCGGCAGAGCGTTGCAAGCATTCAGACACTTTCTGCCAGCAAGGAAAAACACTGATCAGCCACAAAACAAAATGGCTAATAAAATTTTTATTCATGAGAAGATTGAACATGCAAGGCATTTATCTTTTGGCCAGTTAAATCTACATGCATCCTCTACCTTTTTTCAGTGATCATATATTAACACAGAGCACTTGGATACTGGCTTTATCCAGAAAAGGAGAGAGAAAAAAAAACTGACTTGATCATATATTAATGCATATAAATTCAGACACTTTCTGCCAGTAAGGAAAAACATCGATCAGCCACAAAACCAAATGGAAAATAAAAATTTTATTCATGAGAAGTTTGAACATAGGCATTTATCATTTTGCCAGGTCATTATATAGATTCAGTTTCTTTTTTTAGTGACCATACATTAATACAGAGCACTAGAACACTAACTTGATCCAGAAACGGAGAGAGAAAAAGAAAAAGCACCTGAGCCTTTTGCAGTCCCTCAGAGGCTTCTACCACAATTTTTCTGTCCACGCAAACGTCACTTCCTAACTGCAAGCACTTCTTGAAATATAGTGATGCATCTTCAACTTCCCCCAGGCCCAGGTAACAACTTAAACAAGAAAATTAATCGCAAGAATTAACACCTAGTCAATATTAAAAACAACCAAGAGAGAACTTACACAATACTACAAATCAACTAGACCACACTTAGAAAAATGAATAACCTGAAAGACTAAATGTGTAATTGGAATCAAGGTCAAAACTGCATTTTAAAAAAGGTAGCAAAAAGCAGTTTGAATCTGCTGTTTAGCTGTTTTTAAGGTTTAGGCAACTCAATGAAACCAACAAAACAAAAACAGGTTAAAAAAATAAACAACGAATAGGCTTACTTTGCAGCTCTAACTTGCACCCTGACAAATTTGGGATCAATTTCAGCAGCCATCGTACAGTCTCTTAGTGCATCTCTCATTCTTCCTAGAGACATACGTGTTGCTGCACGGTTGCTATAGCACAACATCAATGCCCTCAGACAGCCACTAGAAGTCTCACTTTTTGAAATACAATTTATGCCTTGCGTGTAACAATCCTCAGCCTTAGACAAATCCCCACATGCATATGCTTGGTTTCCCCTAGAATAAAAGATAAGAAAACATAATGGACTTAAGGCACACAGAATAATGAGCACGTCTGATAGTTACAATATCAAATGACCAGCTAAGATCAAAACTAATGTGACAAGATAATACGATAAGATAATCCAAATCAGACATTTATAAATGAATGAAGTTATATTTAATTTATTTTTATTACCTTAGTCGCCACTTCTCACATGCTTCTTGAGATGCAACAGATGCAGAACAAACCAATTCAGACTGCGTCACCTCTTGTCCCCTAAGCCCGTCAGAATTATCTACAACCATGTGTAATGGAGTGGGTATGGCTACTTTATTGTCCAGTGAAGGCAATGAAGGTATTGAGGTTCCAGAAAATAGAGAAAACTGTGAAGAAGATGATGCAAATGGAACTTTTGCATTTGGGCTGGAAGGATAAGAATCATAACCAACTTTAGACCAATTCTTCTTCTTATAGTGACGTCTCGATGATGCTTGCACAGCAGAAGAAGAAGCAAAGGTGAAACCTGAACCACATAAATCCTCTGAATTTGCAGGAGAACCAATCTTAGTCCTGACATCACTATCTTGCCTCTCAAGGTTTGTACCTGACATGGCCTCATTTTCTGCTGAAGCAACCACAGTATCATTGATAGAGTCTATTTCCTCATTTGCAGACTTAAAGCTTTCAGTTTCAGCCCCAGATATGGACTCTTCTGGAGGATTTTCAGCACCAATACCTTTATCGGAACAATAAGCAGAATCATCCTTTTTCATTTCTTGGAATTTCACATCATCTTCATTTATATCCATTTGTTGTGTTGCAACAATCAAATCTACATCTATGGCATCATTCAAACCGGTTGGCTGTAAATTGGTTGATGGACATTGGTTGTCAAGGCTGAAAGACTCCTCTGATGCCACAGAAGTTTCCCTGGAAAACTGAGTATCAGATAATGTTTCCCGATATGGTGAAACATCCATTGGCAAATAAGGTTCAGAAGGCTCTGGAAGTTCACCGGATACACTTTCCTTTGAAACAAAATCTGGTCCAGGCCATAGATGGACTTTGGTGGGTTGCTTCAATTTTCCCCTTTTTTTCTTTACTTTTGAATCCTTAAACTTTGCACTGATTTCCACTTTCACATTTAAGCCAGAGAATGCATTTCCTTTTGGAGTTGGCGTTTTAAATCCATCTTGCTTGGTAGTAAAAACAAACCCATCTTTTTTCTCCCCTCTACCCACAGGGGGCAACCGAGAAGCATACCCACCAGCCAAACCACTAGAATAGAATGCAGATGATGGTCCTGCAACTCCATTTGGCTGTGTCTCAACGTTTGGTTGATCCCTAGCTACTTGATTATCAGTCGCTTCCTTAACCTGTATTCCTCCCTTGAAAGAAAATGCGGTAGGAACAGCATAGCCAAAACCATGGAACTTCACATCAGCCCCATTTCCAGTTTGCAAATCTTTCCCAAACATTCGAGAAGAAGAAAAACCCGTGTCAGTCTGGCCAGAAGATTCTGCCGCATTTTCAATTTCAATTTTCAACTTGTTGTCTATTTCATTCAACAATATATTTTCTCTTTCTCCACCCGCAAAACTCTCAGTGCCTTCCCCGCTTCCAGAAGCAAAACTATCTTTCTCATAGGTCTTATCATCAACGTCATTACCATCCACAGAGTCCTTAATATTCAAATTCTTAATATGATTAGGAAGTGCATTCTCCAAGCTTTTAGCAAATGTATCACTAAACTCAGCCCCAATTCCCAAACCAGACTTCCCATCAGTGGAAATATTACCACCACGAAAACCTTCTGTCTCTTTAATACTCAATTTCTTCTTCAACTCATCAGGTAATATTGCTTCCACATTTTTTCCAGCTGAAGGAGCCAAATTATCACCACTCCTACCCTTCTCATTCTCCTTATCATCAATGGCCAACTTTCTCATTTCATCATCAAGATTGGAACATTTATTACGATCACTACCAAACACAAAATCACTTCTACTGCTAGAATTTAAGTTATCATTGAGGAACGCATATCCACTCCCAATTTTCACATTCCTCATTTGTTCAATCACTTGATTGTCCAAATTCTGCTTCTCACTCGAATAATCACTAGCACTCCTTCCAAATACAAATGCCTCATTTCCGCTCCTTCCCTCCCCGAATCCACTTACCCTCGAAACGTCCTGTTCTGAAACGGGACGGAAAGGATTGAAACCGACGTCAGCAGCGGATTTCAAATTGTGGGAATTCAATTGCTTTCTCACTTTGACGAATCTGGGACTGGAAAGAGGCTTCCCCCATGACGATCGAGGAATAGAAGACGAGCTGAAGCTCAAATTATGAGCGTTTCCGCTTGAATTTGGATCACCGAAATTTGACGGATTCATGACGGTGGAGAAGATATGAAATATATACAAAAACAGTGAATAAAGTAGTAGGAGGAGGAGAAATCTGACCGTTGAGATTACGGTTTGGAATCGGCGGAGGTGCAGTATTTAGCAGGGCCAACGGCGGCGACGTGTGAAATCAAAGGGAATGGGTTGTTAAAAGGGACAATAATTGGAATTGGAGGCGTAATAAATAGAGTGGTTATAATAATTGAAAACTGTATATGCAAAAGAGCAATGTGTAAAATGCTGTGTTTGGGTTCCTTTGAATTGAAGGAACGCAGAGAGAGAGAGAGAGAGAGAGAGAGGGAGAGGGAGGGGGTTCACTGTTTCACGGGTCTTTTATGATTATGACTCTTCTCTTTATCACCATTGTCATGTGTTTCTCTGCATTGGTTTTTGGATCCTGTAACTGTTAATGCTCTTTTTCTTCCAAAAAGTTTTTTCTTCTTCATTTCGTTTATTTGCTCTCCAAAAAATAAATTTCCTTTGTGTTTTCCATTCTATTTTAAAATTATAATTGATTTTTTTTGTTATTAACATTAAATCAGTCTAATTTATTCATTTACTTATTGTTTATTAATGTAAAGATACAAATTTTATTTTTATAAAAGAAAATTTGATTTTTAATGAGATGATGAGCATATAGCGAAAATAAATTAATTTTTAATTTAATAATAAGTTGAGTCATTGTTAAAATATTTTAAATTTAAATTTCAATCAAAATAAAATTAATCAAAAACATGTCTTCATAAAATTTATATTATTATTTGTGTGCTCAAACCAAAGTGATTTATTGGTGTTAAAAAATTATGAACTACAGTTAGAAGTAAATGCTAAAACAATAATAAAAAAAACCACTAGAAATAATATATTGTTCTTAAGCAAAGGAAAATACATATAGTTCAATTACGGCCTAATGACCATTAAAAATCTTTTCTTTTTTTTTTTTGTTGAATTTCTGCAATTTTATTTTAAACATATAATATTTTATCTATTTTTATCTAAAATAATATCATTTATACTCATGGGTAAATTTAAGTCTAAAATGTGAAACCAAATGATGATGTGTATGACATATGTGTGTATCACAAAAAATAATTTTGTGTGGTTTCTTAATAAATTAAGAAAATTATTCTTTTAAATAATTATCAATTTTTTTTAAATTATGTTTGTAAACTAAAAATATTGAACATGTACATTCAGTTTCTTCCATTGCCAGTGCTTGTAATCTTTAATTTAGTCATTATCTATCTCAACTATAACAGAAAAAGAGATGAAGAAGGAGAAACAAGTTTTTGAGATAAGGTTTGGAGAGTTTGGGATACCAACTCTTGTGTTGAAATAGAAACTAAAGCGTAACTAGAAGGTTAAAGATATATTTGGTTTAGTTGATTAATAGTCAATAAATAATTGTTGATTACTAGTAATTAATTGATATGAATAATTTAGTAAAAATATATTAAATATTCTTGTTAATATGTCAAGAGATGATTAAAGGAATAATTATTTTAAAATTTTTATTTTGTTACAAAATAATAAATAATATATATATATATATATATATGTTACAATATCTTTATACCTATGAAATGATATTAAAATGGATCATAAGCACAAATGATATAAAATTTAATTAAATAAGTCTGTTTGTTTTAAAAGATTTAAGTAAAATGGTAATTTTTTTAAAAAAAAATGGATTTAATTGTCATTAGGCTTTCAATTAAAATGTGGATTTTTCTTTCCTACCATCTTCATGGAGATACAATCATCCCTTTGGAGATGAGATGCATACCAGAGATAAAAGTAGGAGTACTACTCATTTGTCGTTAGTTAGCAAACAAAGCCATCGGCTTATTAAACATCACAATTCAATTAATAATATTCGAATGTCCATATACATTTTTTTAATGTCTTTCATATTTGATAGTATAACATAAAAAAAAAAGTGAAAATTACAAATTTAGTGTCTAAATTTATTTTTCAATTTTGGTATTTAGACAATTTTTTATTCAATTAAGGAGTATTTGGTATAATTGATAAGTACAATTGATAGTTGATTAACATTCATCAACTGATAAAATAGTGTTTGATAAAATTTTAAAATAGCAACTAATAGGTAAATAATGTGCTAATCTATTGTAGTTAGAATACTCTCTCAATTGTAATTGTTTTTCAATCTCTAGCTGCTAATAGTTAGTATAAGACAAAAATATCGTCTCTTTTTAATTTATTTTATCTATTGATTTTAATACACATCACGTTCAAAAAACTTTCATCTTCTGTATCAAAAAAAACTCACAAATCTTCTTTCATCTATAACAAGTATTTTTTATTTTTTATAAATTAGTTTATTAATTAATTGTCTATGTAGAAATTCCATAATAATGAATTAGCATAAAATTTAATCCTACTCTATAATCATTATTGTTACGATTATGCACAATTTATCTGCACAAACGGAGAGGACCGATCATTATTTTGAATTAGCTACTTAGGTTATTGTTTCTTTGGTATATTTGAGATTGATCTTCGCGTTGTTGCTTTAGTCACTAAGGTCAAATTTTTTGCATCATATCATTCTCCATATAACAGGCGAACAATAACAATAATTACTAGGTGTATTGCTTCAACAGTGTTTTGATTATTACTAGGTGGTTTTGTACTTTTGGTTTATGTTATCTATGCTCTTCAAAGTCTTCAAAATTTTTTATGTTGTTGGTACCTGTGGTTAAAGCGTAGCATGCTATGAATCCATATTCGCTGTTATAGTCATTCGTGTTCATGTGCACTCAAAAATGCACGTTTGTTGCTCTTCTTGTAACATTTATAAACCACTTCAGACTTCATCAAATGCTTATTCATCTAGTGCATAAGGCAATTGTTAGAATTGTTCCTCTTTTAGTTGATTGTTTTTCTCTTCTCCAGTTAATGTTTTGAATTATTAGTATAATATCTTATTTGTCAGGCATCTATATGTTCTCCCATCCTGTTTCAAGTGTTAAGAAAGAGTGCAGTGTTAAAAAAAAAAAAAAAATCTCACTTTCACAGTAAATGTGTTAGATATGCAGTATGTTCTCTCATCTTTTTCAAGCACATATTATATATATAGAGAGGTTACTTGATGAATAGTGTGGGAGTATTGATTTTACCTTGGTGTCTTCCTCTTCCAGATTATATATTTATATATGATTGGTACATATTGATGAGTAGTCACTCCAGTTGCCGCTAATTGAATTAGAATGAGTCAGTTTACATGAGCCATTCACTTGGATTGGTATATATTTATGAGTAGTTAGAATAGTATTGTTGGTCTTAGCATTGAACACATGCTTCTATTTTACAAGGATTACAACTTACAATTGTATGCTTTAGGATTTGGGTAAAAATAATTTTGTTGAAAATTATAATATTTTATATTTTGATTTGAAGATTCTTGATGATAATGAATTTTTCAATGGGTAAACATAACTGATAGAAAGTTGACTTACCTTTAATATACACAATAATTTTATATATTTAATTTTATGAATTTTATATGAGTGTGTATATATTTTATTTGTTTATAGGTCTATATGGCTGACTAGTGGCAGGGTTAGATGGACTAGTGAACAGTTCATCTATTTGTTGATATTTGTATTCGAGGCACTAATCTTGGTAAGAGAAGTGGTGATGGATGGGGTGACAAAGGATGGGCATGGGTAGATAATGAAGTGAAAGTTGTTGATTTACGCTTCACCAGAGATCAACTTAAGCAAAAATGGGAGTAGATGAAAGATGAATGGAAACTCTGGAAATTATTAAAATGAAAAGAAACTGGATTGGGAGGGGATCCTATAAAGGGCGCAATTGTTGCATCTGATGAGTGGTGGAATGAAAAAATTCAAGTAAGTTGGATTTTAAATAATCTTTTTCTATAAAATTCAATAAATAGTTATGTTGATATATTTAGGAATAATTTTGTTAACTTTTCATATGTATTAAAAAAAAATTCAAATTTTGCAAGATTTCGTGAAAAGGGAATTGAACAAAAGCTTTATGAAAAATATGAATCAATATTTGATGGAACTGTGGCTACAGGAGAGTTTGCATATGCACCTTCATGTGGAGTCTTGGCCAATAATATTGGGCATACAACTACTCTTGTAGAAGAGAATGATAATGATGAAAAAAATGATTATAAGGAGGATATAGATAATATGACGAATACAAGATTTGTAGCAGGAGCTTCCTCCACTCAATATGTGGATAGAGATGTAGACATAGAAATAGTGGTGCTGAGTAGATGTCTTCGTTATCTTTGACTTTTATTTTTGTTACTTTAAATTATGAAACTTTGATGAATTATTGATTTTTAGACTTTTTTTTATTAATGTTTGAATTTTAATTAAATTATGATTTTATTTATTTTTATTAGAATTTTAGCTATATTCTTTATTGTTAATTTTATATCACGTATTATAAATTTGAGAATGATAACACTTAGATATCATTTTTTTCATCATATATAATATTAATTTTATAGTTGCATTTGTTATTTACTTTTGTTTATATATATATATATTGTCCAACAAGTGATTCTTCGTGAGGATGACAACGAAATTTGGAAAACAATAATATGTGTTGCTCATATCATTTGCAATTATTATTTGTCATCTATTTATAAAGAACCTTGTATGGATTCATTTCAAACAGGGATTATGTGGCTATATGAAATTTTAAAGAGAAATGAGAAAAGATGTATTAATTTATTTAGGATGGATAAAAGTACATTAATAAGTTTTTGTCGAGACTTAGAAAATAATTATGAATTAACTTCTTCAAAAAATCTCACTATTTTGGAGAAAGTTTGTATGTTTTTATTTGTTCTTGCCTTAGGAGCTTCAAATAGGCAAGTTCAAGAAAGATTTCAACATTTTGATGAGAACGTCAGTAAAAATTTTTATAAAGTAGGCAACGTTACACTTCTAAGTTGATTTAATAAAATCTAAAGACCCTACTTTTAGTAATATTTCTCTTAAAATACTTAATGATGAGAGATATATGCCTAATTTTAAGATATGCAGTATAATATTTCTTTTAAAGTATACATATGTATGTGTGATAATATCTAATAGTTAAAAAATAATAAGATTGTATTGAAGCAATTGATGAAACTCGTGTGATAGCTTCTGTTGGAGAAGAAAATTCAATTCAATTTATTGGAAGAAAAGGAGTGTCAACCCAAAATATCATGACTGTTTATAACTTTTATATGCAATTTAAATTTGTAATGGCAAGATGGGAAGGTACAACAGCACATGATAGCCCACTGGTGTGTACCTGTAACTGTAATCACCTGATTCATAGCCCATCGTTCGCTCTTCATTAGCTTAGAAAAAATGGCAAATTATATAATGATTATGGAACAATTTGAAATAGAGTTCTTTCTCTTTAGGTAGATTTTATATATTTATATATAGAAATTTAAAATCACAATAGTTTCTCCGAAATGGATTATTGACTCGCTAAATCAAATATCCCTAAAATGGGTTTTGTTGGATTCAGTCAATATCATAGGCTGAAGTTACACACGTCAATTAAAGATGTCTACATTGGACGCCATGCTGCAGAAAGTTCAAAATTAGGAATTTAAAAATATATAGAAACAATCAATTATCAATATATATATAATTAATTTACATACACACGTATATGACCTATCAAACTCCATGAATGGTCTTGCCCCGTTCACCATATGTATCTATAGGGTGTAAGGAATGGCAGATGGTAAAAGCAGTGCACAAATTTACATATAAAAACATATTTTCATGGCTCATATATTAGTCCTTCTTGGGGTTTTGATTTCTCTCCTTGGTATAACAAGTAAGTACATGATTATATGTATGCATCACTTATGATATATATCTGCACAGCACATATTCATGAGTGTAAAATACATTATATATCAAATGCATCAATAGTAATTTCACGATTAATTTGTACTGAAATTGACGACCTCTTATCTTGGTTCAACTTGTGGCAGAGTCACAATCCATTGGTGTTTGTTATGGAAGGAATGACAATAACTTACCTTCCCAGCAGGAAGTCATAAGTCTCTATCTATCAAACAATATCGGCAGGATGAGAATTTATGATCCTGATCAAGCAACACTCCAAGCTCTTAGAGGATCAAATATAGAACTCATCCTTGGCATCCCCAACAACAACCTTCAGTCCCTTGCTGCCGATGCCTTGGCCGCAGCAACTTGGGTGCAAAACAACGTTGTAGCCTATGCATCCGACGTCAACTTCCGCTATATAGTTGTCGGAAATGAAGTTCATCCTGGGGACGAAAAGGCAATATGTGTTCTACCAGCAATGCAGAACATCTATAATGCAATAGTAGCAGCTAATTTACACCAAGTTCAAGTTTCTACATCAATAGACACGACTTTGTTAGACAGCAGCAGATCCTTCCCTCCATCAAATGGCATATTTAGTGACAATGCAAGTCCATACATAACCCCGATCATCAACTTTCTAGCAGCCAATGGAGCTCCACTTCTAGCAAATGTGTACCCTTACTTTAGCTACATTGATGATCCAGTAAACATCAAGCTTGAATATGCCTTGTTTACTTCACCAGTAATAGTGGTACAAGATGATCAATATGGATACCAAAATTTGTTTGATGCATTGTTGGATACTCTTTATTCTGCTCTTGAGAAGGCAGGCGCCCCGAATTTGGAGATAGTTGTATCGGAGAGTGGTTGGCCATCTGAAGGAAGAGATGTAGCAGCACCAGGTAATGCAGGAACTTACTACAAGAACTTGATTGATCATGTGAAGCAAGGGACTCCAAAGAAGCCAGGACAAGCTATAGAGACTTACTTATTTGCCTTGTTTGATGAAAATCTTAAGGATGCAGGAACTGAGCAGCACCTTGGCCTCTTTCTCCCAAATAAACAGCTCAAATACCAAATCACTTTTGGCTGAAAGGACAACTAGTTCTTTTTTTTTTTTTTTTTTATGAACAGTGACAACTAGTTAAATTAAGTTGTACTATTATTATTGAGTGGATATTTGTAGAAAGAGAATTCTAGAAAGATATTTTGAAGCAAATAGCTTCTTTTTTTTTTTTTTCTAAAGAAAAGTTTATATACAAAATTATATGTACACGTGTCAAACTATCATTGCCGCTTATAACTAACTAATTAAGAAAGGAAAATTAATTTACTCTACAATATTACTCTTTATATACTTAAGTAATAATACAATATAATATAAAATAATTGTCTATAACTGTCTAATAAAATTGTCATTATATATTTTCTATTTTCAAGTATAAAGACACCTACACCCTCACTTAATGTGTGTATTTACTCTATTGATTAGGTATGTTGATATATACAAAATTCGCCATATTGAAAAGTAGTTCATTCTTCATTTTCTAATTATTTTAGGAAAAAAAACTTGAAGGTTGTTTTGTGCAGAATAGTTGTGATTTAAATTGAAGAAAAGTGATAATCACCTATAGGAGGAGATATACTAGGAAAATATGAAAAATATCTTATCATAATATTAATTATAGATTTTTTATTGATTTAATTCAGATAAAATTTTGAATTCGAGAGATTATTTTATATTATCTATACTATATATAAAAGTGACTAAATAGGCTAAACTTTTTTAAATACAAAAGAATATTGAACTTTTAAAATTTGATAATAATAACCTTAAGTTATAAATTTTAATTGGATGGACAATAATTCTTTATATAACTAATCTATCTATATCTATATCTATACTATATATATAGTGGCTAAATGTGGAAAATTTTTTGAATATGAAAGGAAATGAAATTTTTTTAAATTGAAAATAACAACCTTAATTATAAATTTTAATTGAACAAATAATTTTTTTATAAAACTAATTATTAGTTTAATCTTTGAAATTTGTGATTATTTAAAATAACTAAAATAATGGATAAAAATAAATATTTTTAAGTTAGTGTTTTTTTTATTTTTTAAATATTTAAAAATTAAGATAAGTATAATTTATCTATCTATACTATATATAATAATGGTTCACTAGGAAAAACTTTTTTGGAAGTAAAAAAATATAATTTTTTAAATTGACAATAATAACTTTAAGTTATAAATTTTAATTGGATGAATAATATTTTTTTATAGAACTAATTATTATTTTAATTTTTAAAATTTGTGATATTTGAAATCTACACTATACTATTTATAAAAATGGTTAATTAGGAAAAAATTTCTAAATATAAAAAGGTATAAAACTTTAATTGACAATAATAATCTTAAGTTACAAATTTTAATTGGATGAATAATATTTTTTATAGAACTAATCATTATTTCAATCTTTAAAATTTATGATTGTTTGATCATGAGCGATGAAGACATATTTTTTTTATTTCTTGTTGTTATTTTATTTAGCTTTGCTATTAATTTTGTACAGCTCTCATTTAGTTTTTAAATTTAGTTTTTTTGTCATTTTTTCTTAAATTTATTTTTTGTCACTTAATAATAAAAGATTATACTTATTAAAAATTCATTTTATAAAATTTTTAATTATTTGTAACTTTATATAATTCATTTTTTATTTATATGAATATAAAACTAAAAAAATTAATTAATTTACATATTTAATAATTATTTTAATCACGTGCAATGCACATACAATAAAAATTAACTAAATTAAAGATTTATTGGTCTAATAAATTGATTTCTATAGATATTCAAGAGTAGCATTTTTCATAATGAAAAGCCATGTGTATACATGATATGATTCTCTCTTAGATAGAATTGTAAATAAATGACTTGGTTTAATAATTGTTCGTTTAAGATTGTTTATGTGATAAATAAATAATTTCAAGTTTAACGTTGAAGTTCATTTAATAAATGAATCAAGTTGAATAATAATACGTTTGATTGGTTTAGACTCGAGAATGTCTCATTTAAACTTGACTACTAATATTTTTTTCATTTCTATAATATATATCTATAGTATAATATTTAAAATTATATATTTTATCACATCAATGAAATGGGACAAACATAATTTATTATATTAAAACATATAGGTTTAATAACGTAAAAAAATTTTAAATTTTGTATCAATTTTTAATTTTAGCTATAATTTTTCAATATTGTAATTTTTTCTATTTTTAAAATTAAATTATAGTTTTAGACATTTAACTAAATTTTATCAAATTGACATAGAAAATTATATTATATGATGATATGATATGAAAAAAAAAACTATTTTGTGATGATATGAAGGAATAGAAAGAGGAAAAATAAAGTATTTTTCATGTTACTTCAACATAAAATATAGGTTTTTTTAACATTAATTTTGACCAATTTTGATTGAATAACTAAAATAACAGTTTAAATTTGAACATGAGACATAATTGTAATATAAATTGATATAAAATTTTCAAATCAGTAGACCAAACATGTAGAACAAACGTTATAATTTTAATAACTTTAGAAAAAATTGAATTTTAATTTGATATTTTTAAGAAAAAATCATATTTATTAGCATTCGATTAGATTTGTGAACCACATATAACCATGATAATGTTTAACTTGATTCTAACTCATTTAATAAATAAATCAAATTTAAATATAAATTTTAAACCTTTCAATAAATGCAAAACATTTAAACGGTTCAAAATCAACTTGATTTGATTCTTTTACATTGTTTTTTTCAGGTAAAGAATCAACATAACAAGTCAAAGAATATTATAATCCAAGTAATTCTAAAACATGGAGATCTATATGGACTTTTCTTTTCGTAAAAATCTTTTTCTTGAAACAATTATGAGAAGCTCTTCCTGTTGATACACTGATTTCCAAGCGCTTTTCAGTTATAATACTGTGAAATGATGAAATCTATACAATATTCTTTTTCTCGTTTTCAGGAGCTATTGCAGTATGGTTGAACTCTCTTCCAAGACACAGAGATCAATCTTACTGCATACAGCTACTATTCAGGATACTTTTTAGGACAAATTGTGCAATATTTTTCCAGTCAGTCTTATGGGTCTAACCTCATTCAGTTATTCGTTTATATTTTTACGGCAAATTTAGAAAATATGTTGAAATATGATTAAGCTCAAAGTGGGCTTAGAAGAACTATTTGCTCTGAGGTGTCCTACTGGAGTTGCCACCAAACAAACGACTCATCATTTGATCTGTCCCAATTAATGGCAAACAAACACAATTAATAAGTATTTTAGTGATACTAGAATCCTCTCTATAAAGAGCTTATTACTAAATTAATCAAATCTCTTTCATCCTGAAACCCCATTTGTCATTTTAATTATTTCTTTACTTAACTGTTAATAATCAGGATTTCTTGTTGTTAGTTTGACACTTATCCAAATTTTAAATTAAAAAATTTATGATTTTGAAAATGATTTTATTGTATCACTAAATTAAAGATTTTATTAATTAATCATTATGATTTTAGCTGTTGTTTTGTTAGTGCTGCAATTTAATTCTTGGTCAAACTAAAACAGAACAAAAAACTCCAAGTTAATTCGAGAAATAAAAAAAATTAAGGAAGCAAAATATCTTGTCAGCAAGAAGCCAATAATAAAAGCCACTTGGCCTGATTAGTAGTTTAATAGGTTTGGTAGTTATGTGAAATAACAATTAACAAACTTGACTTGGTGAGAATTGAAGAATCGTATCGTAGCAGTTCAGCCAGCTGAGAAGCAGTCAATATAAGTTACAAATGATTAATTCCAGCAATCTATGAATTTGGACTAACCATATCAATATGTTAGGTAGGGGATGAAGATGACTACAGAATTTTCCACATGGAAACTAGACATTGTGGAAAATTATTCCACCAATTAAGGCAAACGAAGACTTGATGGAGTACTAGGTCTTTGTTGATGGTGATGCATAGCCGTATAGGACCTGTTAACACCATGAATACGTCTTGCCCTTTTCCCTATATATACAAGTACAAGGAAGAGGAATTCCATATCAAACAGCTTCAATGGCTCCTCCTGTATCATTCCTTCTTGGGCTATTAATTTTTCTCCTTGGAATAACAGGTAAGTGAATATAAATGTAATTGGGTTGTCTCATCTGGATCCATTCAACGCATATTTTCAAATGAATTAAACTTATTACTAGTCATGTGCATAAAAAGTATCAAATATTTTCAAAAGCAATTGATACCATGTTCAACTTTTGTGGCAGATTCACAATCCATAGGTGTCTGTTATGGAAGGAACGGCAATAACTTACCTTCCCAACAGGAAGTTGTAAGTCTTTATCAAACAAACAGAGTTGGAAGGATGAGAATTTATGACCCAGATCCAGCAACACTCCAAGCTCTTAGAGGATCAAACATAGAACTCATCCTTGACGTCCCCAAAGACAAACTTCGGTCCTATGCAGATGCCTCAGCTGCGGCAAGTTGGGTCCGAGACAACGTTGTAGCCTATGCATCCGATGTCAAGTTCCGCTACATTGCTGTTGGAAATGAAGTGCGTCCTGGGGATGAAAATGCACCATTTGTTCTTCCAGCAATGCAGAACATTCATAATGCAATAGTAGCAGCTAATTTACAAAACCAAATTAAGGTTTCCACGGCGATAGATACAACTTTGTTGGACGGTAATAAATCGTTCCCTCCATCACATGGCATATTCAGTGATAGTGCAAATGGATACATAAATCCAATTATCAACTTCCTAGTAGCAAATGGAGCTCCACTTCTAGCAAATGTGTACCCTTACTTTAGCTACACTGGTGACCCAGTAAACATCAAGCTTGAATACGCCTTGTTTACTTCACCAGGAGTTGTGGTAAATGATGACCCATATAGATACCAAAATTTGTTTGATGCATTGGTAGATACCCTTTATTCTGCTCTTGAGAAGGCAGGCGCCCCGAATTTGGAGATTGTTGTATCGGAGAGTGGTTGGCCATCAGAAGGAAGTGATGTAGCGACACCTGATAATGCAGGCACTTACTACAGGAACTTGATTAATCATGTGAGTCAAGGGACTCCTAAGAAGTCAGGGAAGCCTATAGAGACGTACTTATTTGCAATGTTCGATGAGAACCTCAAAGAGGCAGGAGTTGAGCAACATTTTGGTCTCTTTCTCCCTAACAAGCAGCCCAAATATCAACTTACTTTCGGCTGAACGAACAACTAGTTCACCTGTATTATTATGTATGCTGGTTAAAATTAAATAAGAGTGCCCTATGCCCATATATACATACATATTTGTAGGCAATTGTCCATCTATCAGCAGGCGTTTTCTTCTCTTTTTTTTTTTTATATATGAAATAACTTTCTTGAGTTTGAACTTGCAAGCAGAGACTGCAATACTATTTAAGTCAAAGTTCATTACCCCTAACAGACTTATTTAGTGCTATTGTGCGTATGTATATGTGCTGAATAATTATAAAAGGGGTCCCAACAGAAGAGATAAAATTAATACATGAAAGGTAAATAAGATAGAAATTTGACATGAAAAGCATAATGTTGCAACTTAAACTCCAAACCAAGACTTGAAGGGATTGTTATAATTTGATCGTATTTCAACAAAGCATAGTATTCCTCTTTTAGGCTGTTATATTTCACACAAGTTCTTGAAAGATTCCTTCTCCTCAGCAACTTCGCTTCTCTTCTTCTCCAAGTGGAGCTTCGCTCAATCAATTTGGTTCTTTAGACCATTGTAGTTTGTTTGATGCTGTTTCTGCAATGTCCCCAGCGTGCTGATGTGGAAACCCTTTATTTTATATATATATATATATATATAGACACACACACACGCACACAAGCAGTTTTGAACAATAATTGGAATAGTGATTTGGCTTTTTTGTCCCCAAAAAGTATTAAATACCAAATTTTTTTTTTTTTTTTTTGCATAGAGTAATTTAATAAATACGTATTAAAAACGATATTTTTCTTAGAAAAAGATGTAATAAAATGAACTTAGAGTATATCAATAATCAAGACTATTCAAATAAAAATAAAAATTTATCTTTTAAAATATGTTATAATGCATACATGAATATAAATCCAAATAAAGAAAAGATCAATGTATGTCAAATTTCAACTCCTAATCCAAAAATCTTATAATGCATGTATTTCACTTATAGAAATTATCTAGAACAGGCGGTTCAAGAAAAATTATGATAATAATAATAATAATAATAATAATAAATCTAGGGGAGGAATTCCCCACAGATGAATTACATGGTGGATAGGTTGGGCTCATAATGACTGTGGACCATTGGTTAAAGAGAATGGGCTGACCATATAGGTCATAAAGGGGTAGTCTAGTCTAAGGCTATTTTGCTATGGATTTGGATTCTGTTGGGCTGTACCATAAACTAACAATTATAAGGCATAATTCTATGGTTTCTATAAATGGGACCATCACATAAAAATCTAACTTGCAAGTTGTTTTGCTGTCAAGATTGATTGATTGATTGGAGACAGGTGGGCTAAAGTTTGGTTGCGTCACTTCATCCTTAGCTCATTGCTGTCTAACTTGGGCCTGGCCCACTTACTAATTTTAGATTAACAATTTGTCCTTCCTCATTTAATAAAGAGAATTTGCCCCTAAAAACTATTAGTTAATGAAAGATTTTATTAAAAAAAAATCCATCTACATCAAATAATTGTTCAGGTAATCTACATAAGGCATTACATCAAATAAGTTGCTTGTAATAACAAAATAAAGCATCAGTTTTATGAAAAACGTCACTTTCAGAGATGTTTCAGTTTTGAATCAAACAAGACCAAATAAGATTTAACATTGCCAAAAAATAAAATAAAATAAAATTGGGATTGTATTTGTACCAATTTGGCCCTTCACATGGGAAGATATGTTAACATCTTAACCCTAAAAGAGTCAAATCCATTATATAAAAGACAAGACATCAGTGAAGAAAAAATTATAGCAGACAGACCAGTCCATTGTCAACTATAGTGGTCCATCTGCTCCTCAACAGGTAGGAGAAATACTTAAAGGACAAAATCCAAGAATGATCTTAACAAGGAAAAGGACTTTGGATTAGTCAAGACAAATGTGCAATCATGGAGAATTTAATTAGGTTGATACTTATGTTGCAAGTTAGACTATTTGGAAACCCTAAATGCAATTTTCCCAAATAAATTCCACTAAAGCAAAAGGTGTCTTTGAAAAAAAAACATAAAAAAAAAAAAGCATTTGCATAGACTAGGAATCAAAATCAATATCTCTTTAGACTTTGCTGGTTGAAAATCTCCATGGAAAATCATTGTTTGGAGCTCCAAAATATAAAAGCTTAAAGCAGTGCAAGTGTATCTAGCAACAAATGCAGCACTACTATAAATCAGAAACAAACCAGAAAACAGCACATCTAGCGCCAACATACCAAAATGATACCAAAAATAACATTTTCAGCAAGCTGAAAGGGAAAGGAGTGGGACACCCTGCGCTGGTGCCATTTTTACTTAGTGTCAGCACCCATGTGAGAAGAGTGGCCCTTTTCCTGCATGTGGACCTAAGAAGTGGACAAAAGAGTCCCCTAAAAGTATGCCTTGATCTTACAAAAATAATTAACCCATTTCATCCATTTTTTTTTAATTTACCTGTTTGATGATTTCAAACTGGCTGATTAATCTTTGATAACAAGAACCACAAAAACTCATTTTTATAGCAGAAAGGCAAAAAGAAAATACATACATAGGCACCCACTTCAGTTCACCGTGGTCGTTCATACTTCAGTTCCATTTGTCACTTAACTTCCTGTGTTAGCTCCTATGGTAAAAGGCTGTGCGTTAGAGGTATAACTTTGTTTGCACATTTAACTTCTCCTAAGCATAAGATCTCTTCAAGAAAAGAAGAGTAAAACAGTGCAAAGATGTACACTTGACATTGTAATAAGAGTCATTCTTTAGCTCTTAATTCAGAGCGTGGTCCAGCACATAAACCTAGAAAAGAGCAAAAGGAAACAAAAAGAACCCCTACTTCAATTAGTTCATCTCTCCATTATGTATGTAATATTCTTTTGCTGTTAGTGTAATCGTATTGATGATGATGACAATCTTGCTGAGATATTCTCTACAGATCTTCCATTTGGTGGAAGTTTATATTTTTGCTATACACCTACAGATCCTTCCTCGCATGTGCTCCATTTTTTCTGCATAGAGAAAAAAAAAAGCAGCCCAGCACCATAACATAATTATTTGATTTGGACAAATGTATGTCTGCAATAATAGAACTCGACAGGAGCACTGAAATCTTACCCTAGCAAAGTTGATCTGTTTGGCCATGCTATCTGTTCTTACCTACATAACACTAGCTTCAGGTCCAAAGACAAAACAATAAGAAACAGTATTTACTAATCAGAATTAACCACCTACTCCTAGAACAGTATTAGGATGAAATTATAGCAAAACAGTAAACCAAGCAAGGAATCACCTTAGCATTTTGACCATTATTAAACAGAAGCCACATCACAAGTAGAAATTGGGGGCAGTGATACCATAACATCAGAAGATGAGGCGCCCGAGAACTTGGCGCTTTCTTTAATTTCTGCCAAAGGAGAGGAGAAGTCACTTTGATTCCCTAATGACTTCGTAGGAGAAGCAAAGGGACTATCAGGAAGACCATGCTCTACGATGGTCCCACAACTACAAACAACAAATCAGAAAATGAGAAAATTTAACAAGAGAAGTAAAGAGGGAAGCAACAATCAGAGAACCTACATAAGTTTGTTACAGCAATTAAACAATAATCAGTTAAGCTGATTTAGTGGAGAATGTTGTAGGAACTGAAATTCCATACCATTTGGTGGCATCACATATTTCAGGATTAAAGTTCTCCCTGCCATTGATTGTATCGTCACTCTGATTGCAAGTGGGATTTACTTCCCATCGAAGGTTCTGTTCTGCAACAATAGTAGAGGCAATGGCGGTGGCTGAGCTGTTGCCCTTGTCTGTTACAAAAGAATGTGAATTAGCCAACGCAAAGCATCTTTATCCTTGACACTAAATATCATGCTGATATTACACAACTACCATCGATTAGTTGACTGTCTAAGACATCATGATTCTTGACATCAGATTGATTGACATCAACAGGAGAATGAGGGGGCAGACAAATTGTTGCACCAGCAGACAGACTACGATGGTGATGGTGCATATAAGCATCTGGAAGTTGCAGGTTAATCAATCTTCTCCCTTGGAGTTCAATTGCTTGCTGGAGCTCAGCCTGCTGCTCCAACTTTCTTCTCAGCATCATCTCCTGTTTGTTGTAGAGCATTCTTGCTCCTACAGAGAGAAAGGAGAAAATTTTTTAAAAATTTTCCTAGAGATTGAGGCTAAAAGTATACTTGTTCATTTACTCTTTACTTACCAAGATGAAGATCATGCAGCTCTCTAGGATCAATCCCAGAAGGGCTAGAACAGGGCGAATAATTACCCCTATCAATTAAATGCTGATGTAGATGCTGTTGTCTTCTGCCGTTGTTAATTAACACATAAACATCAATGGCAGCAAGAGATGAGGAAGGAAGGATAAAAAATATAGAGAAAATATTTCATACTTGTCTGCAACTTTTCCTTTTTCCTTGTATGGCTTAACAAGCACACGCGAATCACAAATAAAATGAGGGTTCCCCCTGGACAATATTAGCTTCACAGTCTCTGGGTGGACAAATGTAACAAACCCAAACATTCTCTTCTGCTGATACGGAATCCGGACATCTTGAACTGGTCCAAAAGTGCTACAAAAGAACATTAAAAAATTATCTTTTGAGAATAACATGAGACGTGACATCAAATTTCTATGGCCCTTCCCAGAATAATACTTTCACATGTTACTAAAGCCAATAACCCTTTATTATTGCTTATTGCCAATCTTTGCTTTCCAAAGAACAATTAAAAACTCATTCAATGTCCCATTCCTTAAACTCCAGAGGCAACACCATAAACAAACCTTGGGAATTCAATCTTCAAACTCTCACCTCCACAGCTAGGTTAATATCTGCAATATTCATATAACTTATTGCAATCTCCAGCATTAGATATTCATTTCATTTTCCTTATTCAAGTAGATTAATAGTTCTGCTTTTCATATAATCATAACAATCTAGACCTCATCCATCACTAGCCACCAAAGCACATGCAACTTAGCTGAACTGTGCAGTTTTGAGGTAATTGAACATAATAAGTAGACAGGAACAACAAAATCAAGAAAAGCTCCTGAAGCATGCTCCTACACGTACAGTCTGCAGATACAATAAGTACTGCCAACATTGGCTGACATCTTCAGAAAAACACAAAATGCAAGAAAATTATATTTGGAACTGTTATCCTTGAGAATAAACCAAGAGAACAAACTTCATTGTCCATTGCAATAACATATTAGAGTGCTTCCCTGCAACCAAATGATTTTATTATCCCTATAAATCAGATTTACAAAACATGGGAAAATTTCATAATGCTTTCACCTGAAAAACTAGTGTAAACCAAGGAACATCAACAGAAACCCTAAGTTGGTAAATGCCTATATTCATACTCAAGTTGTTCTTGAAATGCAAAATACCTCAAACCAATAAAGTTCAAAAAAGAGCATACATATTGCCGTCCCTTCAGGGCATCAAGAGACCCCCATGAAAGGTGCCCACGAAGTCAACTGAAAGAAGTACCACAAAACTACTGATTAAACATTTTTTTTAGGCCAAGACCTAAGTTCATTGGAAAGGACTAAACTTCCAGATGCATTTTATGTACAAAATTTTTTGGTTTACACATGCTTTTCCATTTTGTATATGGCCTAATCAATGACTAACCTCTAGCTCTTAGTACTGCGTGTGTAGTTAAATTGATAATGCTAACAAATAAGTATTGTACCTAAAATAGTTTGATACATCTTCATCTTTGAATGTGCTATCTGCTGGGAATGTCAAGTAGATCTGTCTGGAAGCGGAATTTGCTTTTTCTTCCATTGCCACTGCAAAAAGGTCATTCCTTTCGGAACGGAACTGGCCTAACTTGTGAAACTCATCACCCATCAAAACTGATACTGCCCCCATTCTAAAATGCACCAAATACACCCATTAGCCAACACAAAAAGAAAAATTGCAATAGTAAGCCAAAACTCTCAGAAAATATTCTAGAGCCACATCTGCAATTCATATCCTCTATATCATCCCTTCAGAATAGATGGCGTCCAAGTAACATCAACAACCAGCCCAAACAAAAACCTCCAACAAATTTGAAAAAGAAATTAGGCACTAAACTAAGATATCTCCAGGCTTAATTTGTTACTGTTATAGAGAATCCCGCTACAAAGAATATGGAAGCACCAATTCAAATTAAGGTCACTAATATTACAGCAACATATAACCCAAAAAAGTTTATAAGAAAAGCGGTATTAACAAGAAAAAACTTCAACTAAAATTCCACAATCAAAATCAGAACAATCAAAACAAACTAAAATGAAAAGGTAAATTCATAAATTAAAACCAACAAATGCATGCCAAAACCAAAATGTGAATCATATAGCACATCGAAGAGCCTTCTAATGTAGATAAACAAGGGATTCTTCATCACAGTACAGTGCATATAATTAACAGAAAAATTAAAAGGCAAAACGAGGGAGACAATAGTAAAAAAGAAAATGAATAATCTCCAAAAGCAAAATACCTTGGGGAGTCACCCTCATGCTGCAACAGAAAATTCATGTACTTGTTGTAAGCCAATCTTTGGTGCTGCTGTGCAGCCTTCATTCTCATCAATTCTTCATGCGGTTGCAAATAAAGACCCTCAATTTCCCTTGGTGAACCCACAATGACACCTTCTCCACCACTACCAGCCTCAGCAATATTATCACCACCAAAACCACAACCATGAACAAACTTGCAACTGTCCCCATTCTTACAAAACCCTCTAGCAAAGTACATACATGGTCTATTTCTACCAATCCCATATTCACCACCAAAGCACACATCACTCTCTGAAAATCTCCTCCTATGCAAATGGGCATCCACATTATTCATACCAAAACCATACAGTTGAACACTTGGATCCACAAAGTCTTCATTTTTAGGAGAGAAATCATCAAGAAAAGAAAAGTACTCATCTAACTGATACTGATTAAGTAAATCAGGAGTGTTATTATTACTAGCATCACTACCAACCTTAGAAAATGGGGGCACCAAAGCAGAACCAGCATGTATATTATCATAAGACAAAAAAGGACTTGATTTTGGGCTAATAGCAGCAGAACATGAATGTGGAGATGGGTTTTTAGCAAAATCAAGAAAAGAAGTAAGTCTAGGAGAAGATTGTGAAAATGGGCTATGATTACTATTACTATTGCAGGGCGGTCTAGATATAGGATTAAGGGGCACAGGAGAGGACAAAGCGTTCGTAGAAAGTCCTAAGTGGGTTTTGGCGTTAAAAATCACGTTGTGCAACAGGGTTTCAGGGCCTAAAGCTAAAGATAACAAATCCTTCTCGGGGAGGTCTTGTATGAGGACGTAACCCATGATTTTGGAGGCGTTTTCTGGGTCTAAAGTTTTGATTTTGGACAACAGTATGTTTGTTGCTTCATAAGTATCCATGTTGTGTGGGTTCTGGTTTTGGTTTCGGTTTTGTTTTTTCAAGAAACACAGAGACAGACAGAGAAGAGAGACAATCGGGTTTTGGGTAATAAAGTTTGGATTTTGCTTGTTCTTCAACTTCTACTTCTACTTCATGTGTTATACTGAAAAGGCTACGAGAAAAAATAAATAGAAACGATATTGAGGGTAGGGTTTTGAAGTGGAACAAAGCGGGCTTGGCTTTGGTTTTGATTAGTGGAAAGGAAAAGAGGTTTATGTCTTTGTTTTCGGGTACTTTTTCCCGTCTACAGTCAATTCTCCTTTCTATTCATCTCCAGGGGCAGTGGTCGTCGGTTGGTGATGTCCACCGTCCCACTAAAACGCACGTTTTAGATTAACAGGAAACTCATCGAGAGTAGGCGCATTGCACGCATTGTCATAATGATAAATTTAAATAATTTTTAATATTTATTTTATAAAAATTTTTTTATCAATTAAATAAACTAATTTTTTAAATTTATAATTATATATTGAAATAATTACAATAAAAAATTATTTGTTTATTTATTTTTTTAATCTTATACAATATAATTTTAAAAAAAAATTTATTAAATTTGAATGAAATAATTTTTAATAATTAATTAACTAAATAATAATAAATATTTCATAATTAAAACTAAAATTAATAGATAATTATAAATTATATACATATATGAGATAATTGTAATAAAAAATTATCTATTATTTTATATTTTAAATTTTATGTGATATAATTTTAAGTGAAAATTTATTAAATTTAAATGAAATAATTTTTAATAATTTATCATATTGTTTGTAACCTTTATATATTCAGAATTTTAAATAATTAATGAAATTAATTTAAATTTTGATTTTATGTTTAGAATTTTAAATTTTTCTAATTTTCAAATCATAATTTTTTTTTATATGACGTTAGCTTATGTTTATAATTTTTACGTTTAAAGTTTTTAAAATTTTCTATTTAGAAAGTTTTATATAGCAATTAATTTTTTTTCAATTTTATATTTCGATTTTATTTTATATATAGCAGTTTTCTCTAATATAATTTAAAATAATAATAATAATGGTTATAGCATATATAATTATTTAATAAATGATAATTTATAGTTTAAAATAATAATAATAATGGTTATAGCATATATAATTATTTAATAAATGATAATTTATAGTTTAGAAAAAAAAAATTGAGAAGTCTAAAATACTTCCAAGTGATACGAAAAATGCAAGAACTCTTTCGAAGACAACATGACTCATGATTACCACAAATCTGTAGTACCTATAAAAGCACAACATAGAATAAAGGCTTAAAGATCAATTTGGTCTCTCAACTATTTAAAAAAGCTCATTGAATGGCAAATTAACAATTTGATTAGTTAATGACATAACTTCTATTTTAAGCTTAATTAAAGCAAAAATCCAACCAATTTTCCACTCGTGAAATGCATGCAACAAAGAAAATGTGTTTGCGCACCACTATGTAAAACACCACAAACCCTTAACCCTTCACTTCTTTAACCTTTTATTCTCATTACAATTGTTGCTCTATTCATCTATCGCCTTCAAATAAACCAGCAATTGTCGCTTCGATTGCTTGCCCTATCGCAGCCTTTACCTCCATAATAGACCCCATCAAAGAATCATCATAAGGTGAAACTGTATTGTTTGAAAAACAAGAAAAAGCTCTTGAGGATCATCTAAAAAGGAATCATGCAGATGTTAAAACTCTACGATCTCTCATTGAGGTGAGGATCAATAATCGAAAGCTTTTCAGGAGTGATTGAAGTGTTGGAGTAGTTGATTGAGCTAGAGCCTAATGAGAATGAATGACCATTGCTAAAAGCTCAAATTTATAGTTGCAGTGGATATTTTGAGTTGGCAAGAAAAGGGTTCTAGGAGATGCTAGAGCAAGACCCTATTTGCATGGAGAATATCATGGGCTAGTGATGGGACATTCGAAATATGGGGATACATTGGATGGGTGTTGAAAAGAATTGAGGAAGCAATGAATAAATACAATAAGGGTGAGAAAACATATGATTTGAGGGATTTTAAGTTATTGATTATGCAAATTAAAGTTATAAAAGAGAAATATGTTGATATTTTGAAGGTTTATGAGGAGCTGGTGAAGGAGGAGCTATGGGAATGAGTAGGGTTGAGTAGCTAAGAGGAATTAAAAATAAATTTTGGTGAGAAATAATAGCAATAATTTTTTTAAAGTTTGTTTTATTATTATTCCATGTTTTAGTTTAATTAAATGCCTTGGATAGTAGTTGTAGGGCTAGAGAATGGTTTAAACTTGTCTTGGATCAATCTTATTTGAAAGATTGTTGTATGGTTGTTGTGCTTTCTTGTTCTTTTTTATTTCACAAAAACTAGTTGTTGTGGAATTCTATCATTGAGTTAGTTTTTTCAAGTCATTCAATGGGCTGCATCTTTTCTATCAGTAGTGGTCCTTTCCGTAGCAACAAGGTATTTTCGAGTCCAATGGGGAAATCGTGATTCTAGTGTTAAATGGAAGAAGTCGAATGCTAGGTTCCTTTGTTGCAATGTGGATGTTGTTGTGTTTGTAAATAGTAGAAGCTTTGGTTGGGGTTGTGTTATAAGAAACAATGTTGGAGAGTTTGTGGCAGCACAGTCTACTTCTATGTTTTTTGCGAATTAATGTCATAAAGAGTGGCTTGATAGGCTTCATTCGTTAATTTATAATGTTCTTACTTTTAATATGCAATAATATTTCATTGAGTTTCAACAAAAAAAAAAAAAAAGCCTTGGATAATAGTTCATAAAATGTGTGTTGTTCACGCAATTCTTTTAGTTGAAATCAATTAGATTTTAGTCTTAATTAAGCCTAAAATAAAAGTTATATCTTTAAATAATCAGATAGTTAATTTTGTCTTTAAATAAATTTTTTTAAATAGTTGAGAGACCAAATTAGACTTTAAGCCTAGAATAAAAGCCAAACTCCTTTTATAATTGTAATTAATATTAAAATGTTTATATAAAATTATATTAAATAAAAAATAATTATTTTATATATTATTAATATTTAATATTGCAAAATTATAAATTCTATATTTTAATTGAAGTCAAAATAACAAGAAAATATTTGCAATTTTTCAAACCCAAATAAGATTTTTTTTTTTTTTAAGAAATAAATGAGAAACAATAATTGTTAATTGTATTTTAAAAAATAAATATTATTCAAATCATGGTAAATAGGGATAAAAATTTTGAGATCAAATAATAATAAAAATATATAAAGTGACAACAATATTTTTTTAATTTTTTTAAAAATATTTTATAATAAAAAGTACATGTTTCATTAAAAAAAATAAGAATATAGGAAAAAAAAAATGAGTTTGGGTAAAATAATTAATTTTGTTTAATTAAAAAATTCATCAAGAACTGAAAAGTGAAAAGGCAAAGGCACAATTAGCATTTAGAAAAGATGAGGTAGTGATGTAATGATTCACAAAACAACAATAAATTAAATTAGAATCCAAATAAAATACATAAATGTAATTTTTAGTTGGTGGTGGTATCCTAAAAAGTAGTCCTGGGTAGGGTGCACGTTCTCCACTGCACCCCCGTGTGATGTAATCTCCCAGGATAAAATTTATTTTATCGGTTAGAATTTGTTACTAGTATAAGTCATCAGTTGAAAATCATAAAAATCTTATTTTAACAATATTATCTTTTATTTTTATTACTTAATTTTTTATTAATTATTAATTAATATATTTTCTTTTTTGAGGAGTTGGTTTTCACTATGTATTATTTATCATAATTTAATTTTCTATTATTTTAATATATTTAATTTTCAAATTATATCGTAGCGTACATATAGCATTATATAAAACTAGGGTATCAAAAAAGCATTATATAAAACTAGGTTATCAAAAAAACATTATATAAAACTAAAAGTAATTTCATAAATGATAAATATCAAATATATGTCAACTTGAATTAAAAAATCACCAATCATCAATGAGCCCAAACATTGGATCAAAAATTTTCATATAACAAAAGAAATGTTGGCTTGCCATCCTCACAACTATATGATTTATCCTATATTTAACGAGGAAAATAAGAGAGAAAATAAAATAAAAATAAAAGAGAGAAGATATTTTCCTTTGTTTGAAAAAAAGAAAGAAAAATATGAAAAAAAGGAAAATAATATTATTTTACGTCTTTAAAATAGAGAGTAAATATGAAATTTTTCTTAAATAAATGGTAAATAGAAAATATATGAAATAATATTTTTCTTTTTTTTTATATTTTATTTTTCAATGAAGGAAAATAAAATTATTTTCTTTTATTTCTTTTTTATCCAAAGACGAAGAAGAAAAATAAATAAATAATAAAATTTAATCTTTTTCCTTATTTTCTTTCCTCCTTACTTAGTTTCTAAAACTTAATATTAGAAAGCATATATAACGAGAGTCATGCCTAATATACAACAATCATATCTGTATATATAGGGCTAAAATGATCTTTATAAATAATCATATACCTCATATCACTTAAGCTAATAATGGTTTCATTTTCATCTATTACTATCTATCATCTCCATTTTTTCATATAATTATCAATAAAAAGATAAAAATTGTTGAAATATAAAGATATTTGTGGTGAAAAAGAATTATAATTATATAGTGCAAATATTGATTGAGTATCAAACTTAAAAAAAAAAAAAAAGTTATTCAATATAATCGAAAATGTTAAAGTTATTTCCAACAAAATTTTAGTCAAATAAATGAAATATTAATATTACCAAACCTAAAGTTTAAATAATGCTGACACCGAAAAATAATATCATCATCCCAAATTTATTATACGAGATGTGCTCTTGTGTTACTAATGAGAATTGGATTTTTTTTTTTTTTCTTTTGTGTGTGTGCATGATCTCCACCGTTAAATGCTATGAGTTCGAGAGGAAGTTGAACTTCAATGATGCAGATTTGCGGACGTGATACCTTGAAAGTGGGCTGGATGCTTAAAATTCTCAGGAGATCATTAACTCCCCTCAATCTATTTGGGGTCAGAGTCTATTCCATTCCCATCAGGTCAATTTCCAGATTTTTCTCATAGGGTCATTTTAGTAATTCTATCCGAAATACTGAAGAGGGCCAACTAGGCCAAATTACAAAATTCCCCGTTACATGTGAGAAAATTAACACTAATCATATGAATTTTTTTCAACACATTGAGAATATTTTTAGAAAAAATAGAAACTGCCAGGATTTTAATATTTAAAATATATTATAATATAAATCAAATATTCAATAATCGCGTGATTAGTGTAATAATATAAGACCTAATTTTTAAAGCCTAAAAAAATGAAAATCTCTTTTATTCAATTTCCATATAAAATAAAATTTGCATTATAAGATGCTCTAATTTGAGATGCATGATCTTATACTATTTTTTCTGATATAGTTGTTATTATCATGCAAGTTTATAAATAAAAATATTAATTTTGTGAGTATTTCTGGTAAATATGATATTGGGATAAGATTCAGGTGTTGAGCAATAGCAACTAAGAATTAAAGTCCAAAAGATTTCACACCAAAAAGCAACTTCTTCTTATCTCTCCAATGGACAAATGTACCAAACACAAAGAATGATTACTTCAGATGATTCTTTATAATGATTACTTGCATAGCCAAAATTCCCCACATCTCCTCAATCTTATATTCCATGTTACAGGTGGAAAGATGCTATTCCCATTTATGTAATCAAATATTAGGATCTATTACCACTGCTGCAGTATTATGACTCTATAAAATATGTTGCTTCTAAAGACACTTTTTTTAGGACATCCATAAATTATGTTTTCATGCTTTTTTTTTTTTCTCCAATAATTGGATTATAAAATACAGAGAAATTTCCATTTCTATTTCTATTTTCATTTAGATGTTGTTAACATCAATTTTTGAATAAGTTCATCATTTTTAAAATATCACTTATTCAAAAAAATATTATAAAAATACATATGCACATAAAATTCAATCCATTTCCTCTTTATCAACTATATATATTATTAGACATGTAGTTTTAGATCATTTGTGATTCAATCTATTTTTCTTTTTCTTTTTTTTTTTGTTTGTATTAGATTCTTTTTTTTTATAATAATTTTCAGATTTATAGATTTAATTTTGTTGATTTTGCTTTTTTTATCTTAATGGATTTTGCTTTTTTATGAAAATACGAGTCATCTTCATAAGAATATAGATATAGATAAATCAATTTATGGTTACTAGTTGCAAATCCACATGTTGTGTGGTATGATTATAAAATAAAATTTATTTTTCTTTTTATGAAATAATTAGTTAAATTATTAAAAATATATTTAAACAATAATTAACATCTTATATTATATTATAAAATAATATTCCTAATTAGATATTTTCAAATAAAAATCATAATTAAATTAATTTAATGAATTTTAATAATAATATAATTTTCAATATAAATAAAACAATTTATACTTTATTTGTTTCTTGGCTATTTTATATATCTTTTAATTTTCTTAATTTTTTATTATATAAGAAATTAAATACTTTTTTCTATTAAAGTCTAAAAAATGCCAAGTGTGAACAAATTTCTATATTATCAAACTTTTTAATATTTGTGTATAAAAAACTTCTTATATTATTAAATTGTTTATATTTTATTTTAGCCAATTGTCAAATCATTAGTAAATTATTTTAGTAACTAAAAATAATAATTACAACTATTATTATTTTTATAATATATTATTATTTGATGAAAAGTATAGTCTAATTAGATCTTTAAGTAAATAAAATAATAAAAATATAGAATATAACTAAATTAATATAATAATTTTAAATAAAAATATAGAATATAATTAAATTAATATAATAATTTTAAATAAAAATATAATTAAATTAGTATAATAAATTTAAAATAAAAAATTTATCTAAATTTGTACTTTAATAATAATACAAATTTTTGATAAAAAATAAACAATTTATAGTTTCACTTTTTATTGGTCTTTTTTTAATCTTTTGTTATTTTAGTGTTTTCTTATTATATATAAAATAAATACCTGTTATTATGAATGAGAAAATTTTTCTATATTATTAATTTTTTTAAATTACTTATATGTGAAGAATTTATTATATTGTTAAACTTTTTATATTTTATTTTAATGAATTTAAGAAACATAATATTTAATTAATTTAAAAAACTAAATATTTAATTATTATCTTATTTGTCATATGATGAAATGAAAATGTATTATAGTGTAATTTATCAAAAATATTATGTTACTGATATAATTGTTTGATAAATGACAAATAGTTAAGTTATATTTATATATAACTTCTAAAAACTACACATTTAAGTTATATTTATATATAACTTCTAAAAACTACACATTCATTGGTATCAAAATCATGGGGGAGATAAGTGAATAGTGAACCTTGTTTAGAGTTTGTAAACCTTCTTGGATTAGAGTCTAAAGCGGAGTTAGATAGTAAGTCTTGTTAAGTGTTTAAAGCTATAAATCCATAGCATACTCTAGGCGATTGAGAAGTTTCCAGTTTCTTTTCATGGATACTTTCTTTTGTAGAACTATTTTTTCCTCACACTCCAGTACTTCTGAAGGTTCAAAGAGAAGAATAATAAACGGTGAAGAAATCACTATTGAGGACTTCACCAAAAGCATTAATGATTGGAAAATCTCCATAATCAAAAATACCAAATCTACAAAGCCTCCGAACTAAACATTTATAAATCATAGTTTATAATTAAATCTAAAGGGAGAGACATCCAACTATCCAAACCTTATGAAACCATAAGATTTCTAAGTCATAAATCCTTACAAAGCCACCAAAATAAACATTACAAATATATCCATATAGACCTTGTCCAAATAGGTATAAAACCCTTAATCAGGGAAGGCCTAGACACCTCCATCTTGGCTATCCTTAGGATGTCATACATGCAAACTTCTAAGACTCTCTCTTAAGCTCAACTGAGTCAACTCTTTACAAAGGTCTAATCTATTTTAGTTGTTACCTAAACATCACCATATCCCTTGAAGATAAACATATCTTGAAGGATATGACTTTACAAATTAAAACTCACAATTACAAAATGCTAGAAGGATTAATTCTTATAACTCTTATTTACAAAATCCATTACAAAGCCATGATAACATCTTTTACTTCCAAACATAGTTTCACTCCCAAAAAGGAGAAACACATCTTTTACAAACAATTCTCACCAGATCAAACTCCGTCGTCCTAAAATTCATCCAATGGAAGGATATATCCTTACTTGAGGAATGGATTTTAGAAGAGGTTGTACCTCATGAAATTCCAAAACCTCTAGAGCCAAACACCAGGTTAACAATCATCACCAAATACCATGATGGAAAAGTAAAACTGATGTTTGACAAACCATTAGCTAGTATTAGGTACTCTAATAAGAGCTCTACCTCTAGTACCATAGATATAGGAAGAGTCTCAAAACTCCTTGTCATTATCTATGCTTTTTATACAAACATACCTCATAGGTATTCTACATCTGATCTACCCAATTCCTCACTCCAAATAGTAGATTATCATATAAATGTCGCTCACCCTGTTTATACAAAAGATAGACTACCTACAAACCAAAATAAGGAACAAAAAGATCTTGTACTCGCACCTTCTTCTCCTACTCCTTCAGCCATGACCTAAAATATAAACAATGAAGTTTGTATTTTGAAAAAACAGTTTAAATTAAATAAAAATTATCTATATGAATATTTTTATGCTCTTTACATTGCATATAAGAAAAACTGGTTTTTCAAACACTTTTTAGGAAAAAAGAAAGGTGATTCAAAAAAAATATTTTTATTTTGTCCTTTAACATAATGTACATATCTTGTTCTTTGACTAGTTTGAGATCTATGCCTCTTAGAATGGGATTAACTACCTTTACTCAAAAATCAGCAACCCTATCACCTCTAGGAACAAATTGCCCCAGTGGCAAGTATATGGAAAGATAATTCAATTTGAGCACCCTCCTGCCAGAGCCATTACCTTTTTCCATGGTGATTTACAAATTAATGTCTCTCCTTACAAATTAGTCCAAGATGAGAGTACAAACATAAAAAACATGGTTTTACAAAACAACTTTACCAATGTCAGTCTCCAAACCATAAAAAAAACCCATTTTCAAACCTTATCAGGTTTCCAAACTCAATTAGCAATAGGTTCAAGAAAATATAACTAAATTCATGAAAACCATCAAAGATCATATTAGCAGAATTGAAGTCTTTAAATTATCCAAAATAGTGGTACAAGAGTCCTATAATCCAAAACCATTAGTGTCATTGATCAAAATTCCATATATAGTTCAAATGAAAAAGCATTCCAATAAGAAAATCCCCAGATGAACAACTTAAGTTGGCAAGTAGGTTTTCCAAAACCCACAACACCAAACCTAGATATTGGAAATAAGCCTAGTATCTCGAGTCAATCCAGATACAATGACTCTTCCATTTATGAATAGAACATAGATGGTATGTCTGGATACAACATCCTTAGCCTCTCACAACAAATGAAAATGGTGGCTAATGCTTAAAACCCAAACTGGGACTCCTAATAGAGGCCATACCATAACTCCTAATAGCAAGATTTTCTGGCCAACTAAAAAGTTGGTGGGACTATCACTTTACCCCTACACAATATCTAAAAATCCTAAACTCTATGCAAACCCATGAGGATGGAACCCTTATAGCTGACCAATATGGATAAACCATCCAGGATGTTGTCTCAACATCAATTCTTACAATATCTCTGTACTTTATAGGAGATCCTTCACACCTTAAGGACAAAAACGTTGAATTGCTTAGCAACCTTAGGTGTAAATAACTTAATGATTTCTAAAACAAAATCAGTTTCCTCACAAGAGTCATGCTTAGAGAGGATTCCAATCAACCTTTATGAAAAGAAAAGTTCTTTGCTGGTCTACCTACCCTGTTAGGAGAAAGAGTTAGGAATACCATTAAAGCATTTTTTTAGTAACCAAATACCTTATGATCAGTTGACTTGTGGAGAACTAATTAGCCAAACTAGAAAGAAGGTCTTAAAATCTGTCAAGATTTAAAACTCTAAAAACGTCTTAAATGGGAGAGGAGAAAAATCAAATAAGAACCAAGAAGTTTTTGTAAATAGTTTGAGTTTGGTCTGACAAACCCTTCCTCTTCCAACTGCCAAGGATGTGAGAAAAAAAATCTTTCAAATATAGGTATACCAAAAAATCTAGGTTCTAATACAAAAAACGTTTCAAAGTCAGATAAGAACCATATTACAGAAAATCTTCTCATAAGAGAACTAAAAACTTTCACAAAAAGCCTCAAACCATAGGTTCCCAAAACTCTTTTAAAGACATAACTTGTTACAATTGTGGTAAAAAAAGGTTGCACTTCCAAATACTGTAGATTCAATAGGAAACTCAAGAGTTACAATTAGAAGAAGAAACCATCAACAAGATTATAGCTCTTCTTATTGATACCTTAGAATCATAAGAATTTTACTCTTCTGAAAAACCTTTACAAATTGATGAACTAGCCACTTCATCTAGTACAAACTTTGTATCTGAAACTGAGCCTGAAAACAAAACCATTAATGTGTTGACAAAAGATCAAGAGCTTCTTCTTAAAGTCGTTAAGCACATAAAAGATTCCAAATTACAAAAGGAATACCTTGACAAACTTGTAAAATCTTTATAAGAGAAACCTGAACCCAAACCTTCAATTCTTCCCTCTACCACTAATAGAACCCCTGTAACTCTCCAAAGCTTACAATCTGAGATTAAAACCATGAAGATTGAGCTCAAGGAAAAACAAAAGAAAGATTTTGAGCTCATACAAAACTTGTTACAAAATGATTTTGATTTTGAATAAAAAGAAGAATTTGAGGAACCTCACATTACAATAACCTTTTCAAGCGATTTCAAATTTGATGCCATAACTTTGTTTGATATGAGAGCAGATTTAAGTTGTGTTAAAACTGGAATTGTTCCAGATAGGTTTCATAAGCATACATAAAAGAAACTTTTTAGTAGCCAATGACTATAAAATCAAAATCACTGGCAAAGTTGATGCTTCCATTATTAATAGGACATTGCCATTAGAACTCCTTTTATTCTAGTTGATAATATGCACCATTCCATAATCTTAGGGGCACCCTTCATCCATGTCATAACCCCATACAAAGTTGGTCATACCACATCTCCTTCAAAGTCAAAGGTACAAAGCTCATTTTCCCTTTCATTGAAAAACAAAAAATTAGGATTCTCAACCTAATGAAAGTATATTTTATTTATAATTTTCAAATTAATATCCTTATTAGAGGAAAACAAACCTAGCTTTTACACTTGAAACAAGATGTTTCTCTACAAAATGTTAAAAGATAGCTACAAAAGAACTAAGTTCAAAAGAAATTTTTATTCATACAAAAATAGATAGAGGATGAAATTTGTGCTGACCTTCCAAATGCCTTTTGGGATAGAAACGATATTTAGTTGATCTACCTTATGAAGACAGGTTTGATGATAGACAAATTCCAACCAAAGGTAGACCTATCCAAATGAATGTAGAACTAGAACAGTTTTGCAAAATCGAGATCCAAGATTTGGAATCCAAAGGTCTCATAACAAAGTCTAGATCACTTTGGTCTTATGCAGCTTTTTAAGTCAATAAATAGTTTGAGATTGAACATGACACACCAGACTTGTGATCAATTACAAACCTTTAAATAAAACCTTGAAATGGATCAGGCATCCAATTCCCAGCAAAAAAGATCTGCTCCAAAAACTCTATGAGGCTTTCAAATTTTCAAAATTCAATATGAAATTAGGATTTTGGAAAATACAAATACATCTAAAGGTTAGATACAAAAATACCTTTACTATTCCTTTTGGTCAGTATGAATGGAATGTCATATCATTCAGTCTTAAAAATGCTCCTTCTAAATTCTAAAGAGTTATGAATGATATTTACAATTATATTTTCTAGTTTTGTATTTTATATATTGATGATGTGTTGATCTTTTCAAACTCTATAGAACAAGACTTCAAATATGTCAAGACCCTTCTCCATGTCACTAGGAAAAATGATCTAGTTATTTTAAAATCTAAATTATCTCCTTTCCAAAACAAGATTAGATTAATTGGTCATTACATAGAACATGGAACTATCACTTCAGTCGAAAGATCTCTTTCTTATGCCAATAAATTCTTAATAAAATCCTAGACAAAACCCAGTTACAAAGGTTCCTAGACAGTTAAATTATGTTTTGGATTTTTATCCTAACATAAATAGATTAACAAGGCCATTACATAATAGGTTGAGAAAAACACATGTATCTTGGATAGAACAACACACTGAGGTTGTTAGGGAAATTAAGAAAAAGGTTTTAAAGATTCCTTATCTTCACCTAGCAAATCATATAGCCTAAAAAATTGTAGAAAGTGATGCTTCAAAACCAGGATATGGTGGGATCTCGAAGCAAGTTCAAAATGGGGAAGAGAAAATTGTGCAATTCACTTTAAGAAGTTAGAATGATTGCCAAAAGAATTATTCTACTATCAGAAAAGAAATTCTTTCAATTGTTCTTTGCATTACAAAATTTCAAAGCAATCTTTGAACTAAATCTTTGAAATTTTGATTTCTTCTTCGCGTTGACTATAAATCTGCAAAAGAGGTTTTACAAAAAAATGTTCAAAACATTGAATCCAAACAGATTTTTGCCAGATGGCAAGCAATCCTTTCCATTTTCAATTTTGATATTGAATTTATTAAAAGGGATACAAACTCGACTCCAAATTTATTAACTCGAGAATTTCTTCAAAACATGCCATAATGCCTTTAAAAATTTCAAAGCCAAAGACAAGGGTAAAGCCTCAATACAAAAATTTACAACACCTATCTTGGCCCAACCTATTAAATCATGGATAGATATGGTTCAGGAAGATGAGTAAAATGAGACACAAACCTCACAAAAACAATTACAAGTTCAAAAGTGGGTTGAATCCTTAGCCCACTCTCCAAAGATTCTTCTGGCTTTACAAAATTTATTACGGACCCCACATGGCCTAGAAGGTAAAATCTCTAAAAGTATTTATATAAAACCATAGGCAAGTTCTTCCTTTCAAAAAACCTTGTCTTAAACTTGATTTGTACAAAATCAAAACTGGACTTTCTGTTTGATCTCAAAAATGTTTACAAACAAATTTTTCTCTAAATTTTTCACAAATTATTGTCAAACAAAACTTACAAAATCAAAATATTTGATTAAATAGCCTTTTCAGAATAATTTAACAAGAAAAGAAGATTTTATGTATACAGATTCTTCTATAGCTGTAAAAAATATTTTTTTCAAAAGGATGATGACTTGAATAAAAATCAGTCCTATTATATGGTGACCCTTGAAATCACTGACTCAACCAAATTCAAATATTTTCGCCTGAACAAGACCCATCCGGAATCAATCTATTCTACCTGCACCATACAAAATATCATCCACCCTTCTGATTGGGGACAAACCTACTTTTTTTTTTTTTTTCTTTATTAAAGATGACTCCTTCCCCCTCCAGGTATAGAATCCCAAGTGCTTACTGTTAACCCATCAAATAAAAGATATTCAGATGAAACAACATTAAGATCACCCCAAATTAAGGACAAAGTGCAAATTTCATTAATAGTAATGATTCCATAATATCACAAACCCCTCCTAAGATTGGATAATCTCTGCACAGAAAGGAGGAAATGCTGTGATTTGGACATCTTACTGGACATTATTAATAATAATGCCGTGACCAAATTAGAGACAAAAAGGCCTCTAAATTTTTGCATTGAGGCAGCCAGCTATTTCGCCTAAGGCAAAGGGTGCAAGATTTGACATCTTAACCGCCACACAGGAACTGGGTTACATATACATAGTGAACAAAAATACATAAGCTTGGGTTACTCACCATCGAGAACCTTGCTACGGTGGTTCTGGTACAACTCTTACCTGCCACCCAGAACATAGGCAACTAACATGTACCTTAATTACAACAGGCACCTTACGAAGATTGGACAAATGGTACAATTATGTAATTTTTTTATTTTTTTTGGGTATGCTAAAAGTATGATTCTTTCCGTGATGGATTGCTAAATCTTCTGATTAAGCCCCACAACGACAACAACAGAAGATAAACAAAACTCCCCCCATCCAAAAAAATCTGAAACCCAGTTTGTTTGGCGATGGGCCAATGTTAGTAAACTATTCTATATAGCCAGGCATAAGTGGGAACTAGTATAATTTAAAGCAATACATGCAATGCCATAAAGGGCACCAAATACTAATCAAAACAAAAGGGTAGTCAAGTCTATTATATTACCTAGGAAAAAAATATGAATTTTTTTTCGTGAATGAGGTTAAAGAATGAAAGAGAAAGGAGTTTGTGGAACCCAGTTCCCATTCATACATGCTGTCAGAAACCACGTGACAGTTTGGCCTCACCCTTTCACGTCCACCTAAAAGAAACCACAAAATGAGACAAAAAAGTCCCCTAAAGTTGCCTTTAATCACATGAAAGAACAAACTTTACTTTTCCTCTATCTTTTTTTTTTTATTTATTTTATTATTTTCGTTAAACGTCTTTTCTGTTCTCCCTGTTTCATAAATCTAATGCATGACAGATAGTGTGACAACAATGGCAATAAAAACTTAAAAAGTGCCAGCGATACAGCTTTTACCCTCCACTTCAGTCATTACACTACTTTACCCTTTTGGGCTCCACATCCATATAGTATGTTATACTTCTGCTACAGCTCTTTAAACTTGTTGAGGTTCTATTTCTGGACACATAATGACATAAAATAGAAGTACTTTTCTCCATCCATACACAAATGAAGAACCTCATTTTCTATATAGGATTCCTTCTTTCTTTTGTCCTTTTCCTTCATCTCAAAAGAGGAAGGATGGTAAAAACCAAAGTAAAAGAAAGACTAAATTACAGCTGATAAGAGAGAGTTGCTACTATTGCTACTACTGCTAGCCTTTTGTTTGTTCTGCTATTACTGTGGTCCAGCGTGCGCGGACACACACTCACCTACAGAAAAGGGTACGCACAGTAGCGAGGGAAAACAGAAGACCCCAGTCCCATATATTCAGTTCATCTGTCCTTTTATGTATGCATTATGTATTCATTGTAAGTAGTATTGTATTGATGATGGTGATCTTGCTGAGATCTTGTCTACAGATCTTTTTCTTTGTTGCGGGTATGGTTTTTGGCTATACAGCTAGAGGATTTTCTTTTCTTCCGTTTATGCTTTTCCAATATTTCTGCAAAGATGAACAAAAACAGCCCAACATCATAAAAAAATCCCATTTGACTAGAAACACTATACAAATTGTATGCATGTGCCTACAAGATCCAATTATTAAAGAAACGAATAAAGAATTTTGATTTACATGATATTTTTCATAGTAGTCTCTTACCCTAACGTAGATCTCCCCATTGCTGGCCTTGGCTCACCTTAGCCTACTACATGCCTATAGCTTCATGCCCAGAAGAAAGCCTGAAGGTATAAAATCATAATTAATTAACAAACTCTTTCACGTTATTTGGCCTAACATTGTTACAAAAGCAAAGCAAGACATTCTTGTGCCTCACCTGGGCATTTGGAAAAAACATGACTTAATGGAAGTCATGCTTAGGGTGGAAGTGGTGGGCATTATGGGGTTATTGTTACAAGAAGATGATGTAGTTGGAGTTGTACTTGCGCCATTTTCATCAACGTCAAAAGCAGCAGTTGAGAAGACAGTATTATGGTCACCAGCTAATTTTTTAGGAGAAGTAAATAGATTATCTGGGAGGATGTGCTCCAAACTGTTCACATGAGAAAGGTAGAAATTTTAAGGAGAAATAGATACTTATTGATGGAAAACAGAACTCCTAAAGCAGAACGTATCAGGATATACACAGAATCTGGACATAAATGCGGTGTTTGCTCTTGTAAGTAAATTTCTCTTTATACCACAGAATTCAGGTGTCTTTAGTTCTTTACCTTTCATGGAGCTCAGCACTTTCTTTAGTATTTATCTTCTCTTCCTTACTACTACTACTGCTATTGCGATCACTGTGGTTGCTAGCTGGATTCAGTTCCTGTTCAGCATCTCCACCCGCATTTCGAGAAGCTGCTCCATCTGGGTTACCACCATTCTCTGTAGCAACACAAAATCATGCTATCTATTATAAGATCTCATTTTCTTGAAAGTAAAATGTAATGATTAAGGACTAATTTGATTACTTAAACAACCTTCAGGAACTTCTTGGTCAATACTATCAGATGGGAAAATTCGACTTTGACTGTTGGTAGCCTGAGAGAGAGTTGGCGAGGGAAGGGGAGACCCAGTAGATAAACCATGAACATATTGATGATTATTATGATTCTTGAAGTCAAGAAGTTGCAGATTCAATAGGCTTCTACCATGCAGTTCGATAGCTTGCTGCAACTCAGCTTGTTCCTCCAATTTCCTTCTCAATAACATCTCTTGCGTATTCTGAAACATTCTAGCTCCTACATCGGCACCAAGCATTAATTAATTCCACCGCATAATACTAACAGCTAATATTAATTCTGCATTGATAAGAAAGACACATTCTAGTTTACCAAGATGGAGGTCAAATGGCTCTCTAGAATCAAGACCAGATGGGCTTGAACAAGCGGAATACTCTGCTCTCTCCATCTGTTGTTGATGCTGCTGCTTCCTGAAATGGGTCAATAAAGAACACAATAAATCAATGTAGAGAATGAGGAACAGAATATGAACGGATCAGAAAACAATCAAAAGGCCTATACTTGTCTGGAACTTTCCCCTTCTCCTTGTAAGGCTTAACAAGCACACGCGAATCACAAACAAAATGAGGATTCCCTTTGGCCAAGATAAGCTTCACTGTCTCTGGATACACAAACGTAACAAATCCAAACATTCTTTTCTGCTGGTATGGGATCCTCACATCTTGTACTGGCCCATAAATGCTTCACAACCATACAAAGAAACTAACTTTAACCAAAAGTTCTTCAACTAATCATTTTCTTTAAGGCAAATAAAAAAAGGTTAGAAAGCATTGAGACATTAAGTACCTGAAATAATTTGAAACATCTTCTTCTCTGAAAGTGCTATCTGCTGGAAATGTCAAATAGATCTGTCTTGAACCTGGGTTCATTACCCCTCCTAATCCCATAGCAGAAAAGTCATTCCTTTCAGGGCGGCATCTAGCAAACTTGTGAAGCTCATCCCCCATCATCAATGCAGCGGATGCAGCCGATCTAAAACAGCGCAATGCAAAATGCCATAGTCAAAAACAACTAGTAGACCATTTCCAATATAATGACCAAAACCCATTTTCAAGAACCACCAACATGCAGTCCTAAATAGTAGATGTTGAAGCTTTGAAAGGGCTACTCCAAGACTGATATTTACGTGGTTAAGGTAAAACAATTTTTTTTTTCAACTCATGATATACCTTGGGGAATCATTTTGTTGTTGAAGAAGGAAATTCATGCACTTGTTGTAGGGAAAAGAAGCTCCAGTGGTAGCCATGAACTGTGAGGCTGCAGCTAGCTTTTGCTGCTGAGCTGCGGCAGCAGCTTTTGATCTAAGGAGCTCTTGACACTGTTCAAAATCGGTGAGTTTACTAGGGGAACCAACAATGGCAGCACCATCAACTGATTCTCCATGAAGAAACCTGCAACTAGTCCCATTCTTGCAAAATCCTCTA